>JBBPBX010002499.1:23843-88585 GCA_038048925.1 Garcialebias charrua
TATCTATCTTATTTTGTCTTGTAGTATCTATCTTATCTTGTCTTATCTATCTTGTCTTGTCATATCTATCTTATATTGTCTTGTCTTGTCTTATCTATCATATCTTGTCTTATCTATCTTGTCTTGTCTTATCTATATCATCTTTTCTTGTCTTATCTATCTTATTTTGTCATCATATCTATCTTTTCTTGTCTTGTCATATCTATCTTATCTTGTCTTATCTATCTTATACTGTACATGTATTGTCTTGTCTTGTTTTATCTATCTTGTCTTGTCTCATCTATCTTGTCTTGTCTCATCTATCTTGTCTTGTCTTATCTATATTATCTTTTCTTGTCTTATCTATCTTATCTTGTCATCATATCTATCTTTTCTTGTCTTGTCATATCTTTCTTGTCTTGTCTTATCTATCTTATCTTATCTGGTTGTGTTGTTTCTATATTTTCTTGCCCTGTCTTGTATCTATCTTATCTCGTCTTGTCTTATCTTGTCTTATCTATCTTGTCTTGTCTTGTCTAGCTTGTCTTGTTGTATCTATGTCTTGTCTGGTCTTGTCTTATCGTATCTATCTTGTCTTGTCTTATCTATCTTGTCTTGTCTTATCTTGTCTTATCTATCTTATTTTGTCTTGTCGTATCTATCTTATCTTGTTTTATCTATCTTGTCTTGTCATATCTATCTTATATTGTCTTGTCTTGTCTTGTCTTATCTATCATATCTTGTCTTATCTATCATATCTTGTCTTGTCTTATCTATATTATCTTTTCTTGTCTTATCTATCTTTTCTTGTCTTGTTGTATCTATCTTATCTTGTCTTATCTATCTTATATACCATACCATACCATACCATTTTATTTATAAAGCACTTTCAACAGGAACAAGTCCACACCAAAGTGCTGAACAAACAAACACGCAACAGGCAACACAGACAATGAAGTACAACACGAAAAACATAGAAACATTGCAGATCATAAATAAAACGATCCAATACAAATCAGCTATATTGTCTCGTCTTGTTTTATCTATCTTGACTTGTCTCATCTATCTTGTCTTGTCTTATCTATCTTGTCTTGGCTTATCTTGTTTTATCTTATCTTATCTCTCTTGTCTTGTCTTATCTTGTCTTATCTATCTTATCTTGTCTTGTCTTGCCTTATCTATCTTGTCTTCTCGTATCTATCTGATATTGTCTTGTCTAATCTTGTCTTATCTTAACTTGTCTTATCTTATCTTGTCTTGTCTTATTTTATCTAATCTTGTCTTATCTTGTCTTGCCTTATGTATCTTGTCTTGTCTATCTTGTCTTGTCTTATCTATCTTGTCTTATCTATCTTATCTTGTCTTGTCGTGTCCATCTTGTCTTGTCTTATCTATCTTGTCTTGTCTTATCTATCTTGTCTTATCTTATCTATCTTGTCTTGTCTATCTTATCTTGTCTTGTCCATCTTTTCTTATCTTGTCTTATCTTGTCTTGTCTTATCTATCTTGTCTTGTCTTATCTATCTTACCTTATCTTGTTGTGTCTATATTATCTGGTTTTGTCTTATCTTGTCTTATCTATCTTTTCTTATCTTGTCCTATATTGTCTTGTCTTGTCTTGTCTTCTCTTCTCTTATTTTATCTTGTCTTGTCTTTTCATGTTCAGATTATCAAGGTAAATTGCAAATGCCAAAATGGCTATAAAACTGTCAGTTTTAGAGATTTTGAGCTTAAATTTTGTATATTGGTAGCTGAGACTGATCCCTGAGTTATGTTTTCAGAGCTAATTGATTTGCTCTGCAAAATACTCAAATCACTGGACAGTTTCAATGAAACTTTCAGAAAATAATTGTATTCTGTACATTTACAACTGATTAACTTTTGGAGCCAACCCAATTCAAGATGGTCTTAGCCTACACAAAAATGGCTTAAACTGAGAATGTTTTACAGATTCTGAGCTAAATATGGTGTAGCAGTTGCTGAGTTATGCACAACTCATACTCCAAGTGCTAATAGATTATGTGAGATCGCACAAGATTATGCTTTATCACATGAGGTCACCCATAATGCCACTTTCAAGGTTTAACCAAAACGGCAACTGCCATTTATCATGAGATGGTCTTTGTCTAAAACTCTGGCATGAAAGGTGAAAGGTGCTGATTTCCTTCAAGGAATGCTATGCTTTAATTTGTTACAGTTGCTCAAATAGATTGTGATTCGTTTTTAACAATTTAGATGGCATATTTTATTAGTCACGACCATCTCTTATCATACTTGACAAACAGTTAAATGCTCAACAGGAAGAAGACATGAGTCTGTTCTGTAAGGATAAGAATGACTTTCTCAACTTTTTTGCTTTTAGTGACAGCAGTCAATTTTCTTCACCCTTTGAATTGTTTTCCTCAGACTTGTACCTTTCTGTGGTTGTGCCTCTTTCTGCAGAAAGAAGCAGCGGGAAACCAGCTCACAGTAATTACAGTGAATGCCTGAAAAAAAGTTGTGCTGCTTAGAGATTTAATTACTGTAAATGCAAGAAAATGTACACAAGTTAAAAAAAAAGTTAACGTTCTACTGAGATTTAAGTCAGTCAAGCTCAAGCTAGGACTTCATTTGTGTCTGGATCCGGACCGTGGTTTGCTGTTTGACAACAACTTTTTAATCTCCACTTGACCCTCATCAAGATAGCATTAATTAATTTTGCCCTTTGAATTAAAAAAAGTGTTAATATATAAACTTCTATCATTGTATTTGACAAGGTCCTGCGTGTGTCCAGTACATCAATGTAACGCCACGTTAAAGCTGATTTTAGAGGAAAGCAGCTATAAACATTTCTCTCTTCAAACTATAAATTTAATTAAACCTCTGCACTTCATTTCTGTGCATTCATCCCCAAACCCTGTAAAGAATAATGACACCGAACATTAACCGTCTTGTTTAATTACACTTCAGAGACTGGAGGTGGGAGTTAATGAAGTCTCTGTTATGAATGCCTCTGGTCCCTCAAGTCAAAGGACATTTTCAAGGCTAACGTCCTCCTAAAGCTGCACTTACTGTCGTGCAAGGCTGCAGCGAGCAGCTCTGAGGAGAGTGCAGGTGGCAAACATTGATGCAAACTTGAATCAAGTGTAATTTCTGATATTTCTTTGAAACTAAAGTGGCGTTGCATACAAAAAGAAAATGGTTAAGGCAGTGTGCAACTATCAGACGAGCTGATGAATGAATAATAGGCTAAGTGAGATGCATTTAGTGAAGTAATCCTTTAAAGATTAACCAAAAAACAAGATATCTTATATCTATTTTTGTAGATTAGTTTTTCAATAGGCCAGCTGTGGTTTGACCTCTGAGTTACTTGATTCCATAAAATCCATACAAGTTTTTAGAAAATAGTCTTGCAGTTTACCGACACACTGTACTATTACTGTACACCTCATGCTCAAGCTTTTTATGTTGCGAGCTTGTGGTGGTTGAACCCAAATGTAGGCAGACACAGGGAAATTTGAAAGATAAAATAAGAAATAATATTTATTAATTGAAAACAAAAGTTGATATGGCAGCAAAACTTACAAAACGAATGTGGAGACACGGGGGAAGACAGGAACCGGAAATCATACCAGAACAATGCCCAGACAACACAGAGACTGATCTAGAAACACTAACGAAAAGACAATGACAGACACCTAGGGAAGGAGAACAGGTGGCGTTAAGGCCGGCGCAGAGCTCCGCGCTGGACCGCGCCCCGCGCCACGCGCTGCGCGTGGGGGCTTCACAGCAGAGCACAGCGTGAAGCAGCCTGTGGCTCCAACGTTTTCGCTCCAAATACTTGATGTCATTTGAGCAGAAGCAGGGCGGAGCGTTTAGCTACGGGACAAATTGAGGTCGCTGATTGGTCATTTGCTGACAGCCTACTGATTTGATTGACAGGTCGGGTCTGAGAACAAGTTCATTCATTCCTCCTCATCGGAGGAGGAAGTGAATGGTGACCGCTTCAAGCGATCACTTGACTTTTGGCAAAAAAACAAAAGAAAAGTCCAGATCAGCGATGAAGAAGAGGAATTTAATTCATTTGTGTGTCACACAAAACAGTCCGCCACCAGGGCAGTTTATTGAGAGACACCGGGCGCGCGTGAGCGGTCGTAAAATTTGAGCTTGGCGCGTTCGCGCGAGCGTTCAAAAGCTTGTGCCACGGCGCTCGCTCAAGCGTGGCACCGCGTGGCCTCGCGCTCGCGCGGAGCTATGCCTCGCCCTTTAGGCAGGAGCTGATTACAAGAGGGAGAAACACTGAGGAGAGCAGGACAGACCACAAGAGGGAGACACACACTAGAAAACACACATCCTCACATATACTGTACTTTCCGCCTTACACAACGCAGCGCCCAATAAGTTGCATCAGTCCAAAAATGTCTAATAAAGTAGAAAAGTCCTTACATTTGTCGTTTCGCCGTATACGTTGCATCTATTATGCGTCACCGCTGACAAGCCGGAAATGTGGGCCGGTATTGTGCCAAAAATTGATTGGCTGCCAAATGGCGGCTGCGGGAGTGTGCACAGGAGGACTTTAAGAATTTAACACAATTAACACTTAAAACAGTTAAATGTTTGCTCAAAATTAGCTCAAAAGTGTGTCTCAGGTTAACATTTGCTTAATAAATGCACTTCTGTTGTCAAATTAGCTGCATTTCACTTTGGCGGCACAGCAAAATGAAGCTGATTTGACGTTTGCTCCAGGCGAGCTGGACGAAGGTGGCAGGCTGTGGCAAGCCGAATGTGTCATTAATAGCCACTTTCACCTATTACATGACACAATGGCATGCCATACTACTCAAGTGCCATCTAGTGGCTAAGAATGGTAGTGTTCAATATTTTCAGTCAGAATGAATGAAAATGGTCATATCTTAGCCAATAATTAGTTTATAAATATAGTAAAAAAAACGATAAATACGTCGCTTCGGCGTATAAGTCGCAGGGTATACAAATTATGCAAAAAAACGTGAGTTATAGGTTGAAAAATACGGTAAACATATTGCTAAAGACATTGCTTTATAAACTTGTTACATTTTGGATAAAAAAAAAACATTCAAGGTTAATTTTTTGGCTGAGAAGTCCTTTACATCAATTCTTCATTTACGGTAGTTTGTCCAAATCCCTCAGAAAACTGAAGTTAATTAGAAACGGCAACTGTTATGAAATTCAATTGAAACAGCAGCTTTCAGACTGGGAAAACAGCACAAATACATACACAATTACTTTTTATGCTTGCCTTGGACAGTGTAGTTTCTGCTAAATGAATTTACATCGAGCAATATGTAAAAGTAAACACAAAAGAGGTTCTTTTTGAGGTTAAACCTGCTTCTTATTAACAAAAAGCAAGCTTGAAATAGGAATTAGTGTGAAAGGGAGCTTGTTAATGAAGTGTGTGAATAGACTGACAGAAGAAAGCACTTGGCCTTCCTTGTTGGAGAAAGGTTAATGACTGTATAGAGCCTACCAGGAGTATCTTCTGCTCTCTCAGCTCGGGGTCCTGATCATCTGGGCTTTACTTTTTGTTGGTCCTCTAAGAAAAATGTCCTTCTGCTGCACCCCGATGACACTCAGGTATCAGTTTTAATGTGTGGTCAAATATTATTGTAAGGGATATTCTGTGATGTTTGCATAGTGGGTTTATGAGTTTGTTGTTCAAATTATCTGATTAGTTATGCTGAAATGTGTTTTTTTTTCATTGTGTAGTGTTAAATGTTGACTGTAATACTTTAATCTTGTCTTTATTATCTACACCTATCATCAGTTAAAATTAATGTTATTTTCTTCGTTCTTTTTTCGTTGCGACACGGGGACTCATTTACAAGAGAGACCTGTTTTAAACAAAGAACACAGATGAGGTACAGATGACAATAGACAATCATAAAATGAAAAATAAATAGAAGAAATTATATACTGTAAAAACAAAACAAAAAACGGCTACATTATGATGCGATGTAAAATACTAAAAAACAGGAACATGTTTGGTTTAACGGATTTGGTGGTTAACATTAATTTAACTTAACTGCTATAACTCATCTTTTGTTTGAACATGCAAAATACATGGGCGGGACTAGATTGTAAGTATGCAATATTTTAATTTATAACAAAATAGCAGATATGCAACAGTAATTTTCTAAGCCAGTTTGTAATTTCAGTTCTTACCTGCATATTTCAGTTGACATTTTTTCTAACTGCCTAACGCAATACAAAGAAAATCTATTTAAATTTGGATTGTGCTTATAATAAAACGTGCAGATCAACAACAGAAAACAAAGACTTTCAGGGGCCCGGTGTGGGTGAGCCGCCCTTCACTCACCTGTTCAGGTCATTCCTGGGAGGTTTGTGGAAATGCAGCATCTGACTTTTTAGTCTTACCTGTGCTTTTGTCACATTTCTGCCACTGGTATTTTTTGAAAAACGTTTTCTTTTAACGTATTAAAGCAAATAAAACAAATTACTAACTTCCCGCCTCATTTAATTAAAATATAATTCCACTGTGATAATAGGTTATTGCTAAAGCAAACAAGAAAAATTGCATTTCCTGCGAAAATGCAGTGTGAATGCTTATTGCAGAAGAAATTGCTGACAAACAGCTGAAATTAACTAAAATACATGCTGAAATGGAAAAACAAGCATCGATTAGCAGAAGAAAGAGAAGAAAGGAGAAAGAACATATATTTGCTGAATTAACTTTAAATTAGCAGAAATTAGCACAAAAGAAATAAATCAATAGCTAAAAAAAAGCTCAAAAGTAGCTAAAAAGCAGAGCAAATCTTACTTTCCAGAAGGAAGTTAAGAGAGCATAATTTTACTCAGTTAGCCTGAAAATATCTAAATGAGTGTAAAAAATGTTAAAGTGGCTTAAAAAGCTCAAATTAGCATAAAATAGCTAAATACTAGCTGACATGACTAAAACAAGCAGAAATAAGCTGAAAGAGCATAATACGCTGATAGCTAAATTAAGTTAATTAGGCTGAAAGTAGCAAAAATCACCATGAAACACTTGAATTTATCTAAAACAAAACTGAAATTAGCTTAAAAGCAGTTGACAAGTTGCTAAAAAAGGAGATTGAAACGTAATACAGTATACCCGAAGGAAGTGGTGAGAGCACATTTTTGCTGAAATAGGCTAGAAAAAAGTTGGCATGAGTGCAACCAATGGGAAATTAGCTAAAAAAGCTAAAGTTAGCATAAAACAACTAAATAGTAGCTGAAACGGCAGAAAAAGATAAAACGCAGAAATCATCTGAAATGAGTTTAACAAGCTGAAATTAGTAGAAAGAAGGTATGAGAAGCACAAACATGTTGTAGTTAGCAGAAATAATCTGAAAGGAGCACATAACAGCTGAAATTTGCTGATTTTTTATTTTAATTTTAATTTTAAATTTGCACAAAGAAGCTGAACCAGAACAAAACGTGAAAGGAGCAGTAAAAGTCTGTAAACAGACCTAAAGCTTTGAAGGATGGAAAATGAGCTCAATTCATGCACAAAACTGTGACACCTCTGCCGAGTCCTAAGCACTCCAAGTCTGTGCACATTCCCCATGACAATTGATAAAAGAAATGGTTTAAACTTGGTTCTCCTTGATCTTCACTTCTCCTACCTTCCATCCTAGGTGCCTCCATGTCAATCTGACTGGATTTGAGTCTTATTCCAGGCATAACTTAAGCTTTGGAACGCTCATTCAGCCGTTTCCTCGTCTAAACAACTTAACAACTTCAACCATTAAAAAAAGATGAAAAAGAAAGTAAAAACATGTCAAACACTTCACTTCTGAGCTCACTTTATGGGAGCAGAAAACCATTTACAGTAATATTAGGGGAAGAGGTATTGGGTTGAAACGAGATGTTTTGCACACTGCAAATGTTAACACAGAAAGGTTTTTATACGCTAGGACATATTTTGGAGATTTAGGTTCAGACATTTCATTTAGAAATTTGTCACCATGCACGCCCGCAGGCAAAGGAACACCCACCAGGTGGCCACGCGACAGGAGCGCATAACTGAGTAGCCTCAGATGTATCAGAGAGGGGCCAGCCCAAGTCCCAGCCTGACAAACATTCATACACAGACACACTCACTCAGACCCACCCTCATCCTCACCCTCACTCACAGAAAGACGAACAATAACGACACGTTCCATTCATAATCCCGATGCACACTCTATACCCCCCAGGTCCAAGACATGTACCTGCCCCCTACATGGGGCAGCCCACATCCAAACCCAGGAGGTAGCCCCATTCATTCTGGGGTGGAGAGTAGCAGATATCCAAGATCCGGCCCAACCCGCGCCCCGTCGACAGGACAGGACACCCGGGCCCAAGCAGCCCCAGGGGGAGCGCAATGCCAGCCCCGCCCATGGCAATCCCCCAGGCCCCGAACCCCCCCATAGTCCAAGACAACAACCGACCGCCCATCACCTTACCAGACCCCACCCCCAGAATAGCCGCCAGAGAACCAGGGGGGTCAGAGAAAGAAAAAAATCTGTCTGGGGTTGGGCGCTTGGGCGTGTGTCGGCTCGGCCTGGTGGGGCTCGGGTCTCCTGGTCCTGTCGGGTCTGGGCCTGAGGGGTGGGCGTCCCCGGTGCCCGGGCCTCGGTGTCCGGCCCTGGGGCTACGTTGGTGCAGCGGGCTCCGGCGGGGGCCTGTGAATTTGTCGCTGTTGACCCCGGGGGGTCATTGTGTGTAGTCACTGGTGGGGCTTCTCCTGTTCTCCCCTTTGGTCAGATCTGGGGAGTTGGTGAGTGGCTCGTCCTGTTCGGGTGGCCCTGGGGACTCTGGGCTCGGGGTCCTGCTTGGGGTCTTGGGCTCTGGTTGCCCCTTTGCCTGCCTCGGGCCTTGGGGGGGCGGATCTCTGATTCCTCACGATTACTATTGAATGTTCTATTGGAGGAAACTTTTTCACTTATGCATGCTCACAACCACACGCAAATGGATGCAGGGATGTATATGTAGATATATGCAGATATGTAGATGGGTATATGAATGAATATGAATGTATATGTATGTATACTGTATATATATTTGTAGGTATGGTATGTATATTTATGGAAATCTACTGCAAGGTCATTAATGTTATTAGTCTTTATGCATGTATTGCTGTGTTCTGTCATGTACTTTGCAGGATTGCAGACGGAAATTGGGTGTGTTTGCCTTGTGCTTTTTTGTGGATAATTGTTGTGTTTTTTTTGTTTTACTTTCTGTCTTTCCTTTTCTTTCTCTCTATTATTAAAAATAATAATAATAATAATTAAAAAAAAAAAATTCATATCGGAGTGAGAGGATGGCTGTAAGGTGAGAAGGGAGGCCATCTATAAAGGGGAAAAAAAATAGAAATTTGTCACCATTTGTGTGGGAAGAGGTGCAATAAAATCTAAGGACGAAAGGCTAAGGTGCCTAATATGTTTCAACTGATGTCTGTTTTTTCAACAACTGTGTTAAAATGTAATTTTAAAAGGAGGTAAATAATTTAACTCTGGACCAATTGTTTGTTCAGTCCAGTTTAATTGGGCATTTGTGCTTTTATGCATCTGTGCCTCTTTTAGGTAACATTCAGAAAATTTTGCTGTAGATCTGTAAAAAAAAAAAAGACCCCCACCTCCTTTCTCAGCAGGATTTCAATATTCACACCATTGTGACAACTCGTCTGGATTACTGTAACACACTTTATACAGGATTCAGTGACTCGTGTGTCCCTCAGCTTCAGAGGGTACAGAACGCTGCTGCACGGCTTTTAACTGACACACGAAGGTTTGAACACGTTTCTCCCGTTTTAGCCTCTCTGCACTGGCTGCCTGTACATTTTAGGATTTAAATTCTTATATGTTAAAGCTCTAAATGGACTTGCCCCACCCTATCTGTCCGAGTTGCTATGTCCGAACGTACACACCTTCTCGATCCCTCAGGTCATGTGACCAGCTGCTCCTGAGTGTGCTGAAGACGAAGCGTAAACTCAGAGGAGACTGTGCTTTTGCTGTGGCAGCGCCTAAACTATGGACTCTTCCCTGTCTGTTTTTAAATCCCTTCTTCTCCCTGACCTTTGACACCATGTGACTTTTAGGAATGCGCGATAGAAACGGTACACGATAGAAACAATAGACATTTAGCCTACGATAGAGATCTGTCTTCTACCGGCTATCCGCAGTAATGCTGTGTCTGATGTAAAATCAGTTGTCAGATTTAATCGTTACTTTTTTTAGTTTAAAACTGTGCATAAGTGGTGTTAAAATGTAAAGTGGTAACTGTGCGTAAGTGGTGTTAACGTATTTTCTTTGAGAGCTAAGTAGCGAAGCTTCAAGCTAACCATGTCCGGCTTGCCGTAGTTTTGCCATATTCGGACGCATGCGCAAAACGCTGTGTTCTATCAAAAGTTTTTTTCTCTTTTTTTTTTCCTGTTGAAAGTTAAAGCATTGGTCAGCTTTAGAGAAACCTGCTCTCTGTTCTGTGAAAGGAACGCTGTGTTATGTGTGATTTTACTGCGAGACCCTCTGGTCAAAGCCACAGAGGAAACTGGTCGCCATTTTGTGTCGGCTCTCCTTAAAGTTGAAGGAGACGCCCACTAGAGGGTTGGAGGTGAAGTGTTTTCAGTGTAAAATGCTGCTCTGTTGCTGTTCATTTATGAAGAGAGAAGACTGGAAACTGTTAAGAGTTAACAACATATTATTTAGTTTAAAACATATGGCTAAAACTACATTTGATATATCTAAAAAAGCTAAGTCTGGTCCTCTGGACATTCAAAAAATAAAACAAAACAAAGCAAAAAAAAAAAATTTAGAAACGTTTCGTCTTTCGTCCGAAAGACTTCCTCAGTCTGAGTTGCTGTGTTCAGCTCAGTCTTATAAATAGCACCCTCCCACAGTGTTGCACAACCAGTTGGCTGATGACAGCCTGAAACCAGTTGCTCACATGATCAAGGAGGGCCATCAGCCTAACAATGGATCATTAGCACCCTGATGGTTGTTTGCTATTCACCTGGATTCTACCTGGATTATTGAGCATGCATCAGAGTACATTTGATATATTTTGCGCTGTTTTGCACTACAAGAAAGAAGCCTGATACTTGATTTGTTAATTATTTTAAAACTCTCTGGGCCTAGTACAGTAGTGGAATGCTCTTAATTGAGATTATTTTGTGGTACAGTATAGCAGTTTTCAAAATAAATGATGGCAAAAGGACACCCTATGCTTTAAAAAAATTCCTATTACAAGTTTTATACCAAAAACATACATATTGTGATATTTATCGTTATCGCCATACTTTACAATACATATTGTGATATGAATTGTATGCCATATTGCACATCCCTATTGACTTTTAATTATTTAAATCATTCTTTATTGTCTGATTGTTTTATTATATGTACAGCACTTTGGTCCTGCGGGTTAAAGTGCTCTATAAATACAGCTGGTATGGTATTTTTTTTTGCTTTCACAATGTATTCCTGAATCTAGGGCACCTGTGGTTTTTACTGTGCATTTACAGGTTCAGTTATTTTAGGGTAAAAGCAGTCGTTTTTCCTCATGGCTCCCAGATGATCCAGTTAGTGATTTTAAACTTTATTTCCTTTTTTTTTTTTGAAGAGGGTCTACATGTTCTTGCCAAAGCTTCTTAATCTCTGCACAGATGTTTTCCTCCTGTTCCTTTCTTGAACGGGCCTTGAAGATCTCACTCAGGGCATGTTCTAACCCCAGTTTTCCTACTTGGCCAGGACTTTTCCTCTTGTACAAGAACACTTTCACAAAATACTGTATGGCGTCTGGGGGTGCAAGGCTTCTGGGGTTTCACTCACATCTTGGCCTACCTCTGCGTCAACCCGTTTGCACACCAGAAGCCCACTCCATAATTCATCCCAGCCAAGCCTTCGAAAACGTAAATAAAGAACAAAAGTTGCTTGTTCTACACGTATCAGAGGGCCTCTTCAGGAAAAGAGCTCTCTTAAAACTGATCCCGCTGCATGCCTGACCCTGGCCTTTTCTCTTCACTCCATTTTCTGAAAGCAACAGTACACGGCGGTGCACCACAGACTCTTTGCTGCTCTTATCTCACATTGGCAGACATTGGGTCTCCCTATAGTCTGGACTTGTGTCTGAGGCTGAGCACCTTGTGGGCGACTGCTTCTCTCATCTGCACAGACATCTCCTCCTTCAATTCCCTTCAAACTAATTGAATTTAATTTGTCTTTTGTGTCCTCTGACAGACCGTTTTTGAATTTGTTGGTCGTAGCAAGTGTCAATTAAAAAGGCATCAGCCAATAAAATCTGTGAACAAGCCACGTTAATTAATATCAGAGGTTCATTGTGTGTGTTACAGGTCTCGTTGTGGCTCTTAGCACTTGAGAATCGTTTGGCCGAGCAATTTAAATACCAGCTCGGTGGCTGGGTCTAATGGAGCTCAGCGGCTAAAATGCAACCAGTCCGTCAGGTACATTAACAACACAATGAGAGCATTAGCACCTTAATTTGACCAGTCTTCCTTTCATTTTCAAAATGCCATTAAAATTTACAAGACATACAGTTTATAATTAAAATATAATAAATGGTTTATGATTTCTGCATAAGTCACAACCAAAAAAAAAGAGTTAACCGTGTGTTTTATTTTGTCACGATTGTCACGTAATTGCTGATAATTTATTCTCGTCACTGTTAAATTTCCTAAATGCTTCGTGTACATGCTACAAATAGCAAAATTACTCTTTATGATCAATCTTAACATATGTTAATGCACTCGCTGTGCTGTGCTAAACACTTGGCGTTAAAACTGATTTGGAATTGGAACAAGGATTTGACATTTGTACTATTTATTCAGCACTTATGAAGATGGAAAATTGCAATAAGGAATATCTGCATTCATAATAAGGCCGGGAATATTGCTGGAGTTACTGCAGATGTGCTGAGGTGGAAGGGCCTGACAAAGCAGTCATTCTGAGAATTCAGTGCTGCCTGTGTTGCACAAATTAGAAATTACTCCTTGGCCTTGTTCTAATTTATGTGATGAATTTAAAAGGCTTCTTTCCATTTATCATCAGCAACTCACTTTTGAAATATTGAAACTTTGTCTTTTGGCAATTTAACATATCATTATTCTAAATGTATTACACTCTTTTTTATTAATATTTTCTTGTTTAGCTTTACTATGCCTGCATGACTTGTTTTAAAAATGAGTACCCGCACATAAATAAAGTTGGTTTAATAATAATTGTGACGGTGACAGTAAGGTAAGTTTTTGGTTCTTGTCCAAAATAATAATAATAATAATGATAAAATTCTGGTCTCGGAGTTGGAGGAAGCAATTACTGCTTTCGACGAAAGACAAAACGTTTCTACAGTTTTTTTTTTTGCTTTGTTTTGTTTTTTGAATGTCCAGAGGACCAGACTTAGCTTTTTTGAAATTTTCTACCTGGATTATTGAGCATGCATCAGGACAATTACTGCTTTGTTCAGTTACTAAATATATCAAACGTTTCTTTTTCTAAATACCATAGTTTGACTTTTTTATCCTGAGTGGTGAGATAAACTCCTAGAGACTGAGACATTGCTACATAGCAAAGTATAAAATCAAACATAATGATTATCCTTAAATATGCTAAATGGTGAAGTTTGAAACCGTTTACTCAGGTAGTTTTTCAGATAGGCCTATCATGATAACAACATTTGCTGGGCGATTAATTATCTCAGTATTTATTGCGATAAACGATACTGTTTGAAATTTGACAAGAATTAGTCATTATTGTCAAATTTAAGAAGAAATGTTGGTTAATTTGTTTTGAGTGTAGTGCCTTTTTTGACCATCTGACTGTTTGAACCGAAGGATGGATAGTGAGGGAGTGAGCAGCGTGTTTCTTTAAGAAAAATGGGAGGGAGGCTCTTTGACGTGACATGGCCACAGTGACCTGTTCGGTAATTTTATCGGTCAGATTTTTTACTTTTATTTATACAGGGAGTCTCACTGAGTCACGAGGACCCACCCCTCAAGAGAGACGTGTATTGAGCAGCTATGTGCTAAATGTTTTGGCAGCATGAAGCTCTTTAGCCTGTCAAAAAATAAATAAATCATAAATTAGCCGCAGCATTGTATAAGCCCCGGTTGTCAAAGCGTGTGAAAAAAAATTGCGGCTTATAGTACATAAATTACGGTAAATATCAGGACTCAAGCAGAAGATGAAGCACCGTAAAGACATTCAAGATCTCGACTTTTCTGAAACGTTTCCTGGACCAGGAAGATTAACGCTGGACCTGTTCTCAGACATTTTGGCTGTTTCAACGTATGCGATAACTGGCATCAGTCACACATTTTGCTTGCACATTTTATCTTATTTAAGGACACTTTATCACATGATATGATAAAAAAAAATCAGATTTTGTTTCACGATTTTCCTTTTCAATTGTTCAACATTTTCAAAGGATCAAAGTAAAAGCGACGATAATTACAAACATGTCTCACACTTTACAGTTTCAGGGGCCTTCACTGTGTTGCTTCTGTTATAGCAGCGAAAGGTTTTTTTCATGTTTCCTGGTGGAAACGTCATCACCTCTTGTCCGACACTTTGTTCATCCTCTCACTTGAGTTCTCACTTCCTCACAAACAGATCGACACTCTTCTTCCTTGATGGGTTCCCCAGTCAGCCTCAAGCTAAAGTTTTACATTTGTTTGACAGTTGTTTTTACAATATGTTGTTTATGTTGTTTCTGTTTTGTAGCTGATAGTTTATGATACCATCATGATGGTGCAAATAAAAGCAGTCTAATTGTGTTTTATAATCAAGCGTTTAGGCTTTTGAAGACCATGCTTTACCACAAACATTCCTTTGTGTCTCTTTTTCACTTAACAACTGCTCCTCCACCATAACCCTCAGCACTGGCTCTCCTCAGGGATGTGTGCTGAGCCCCCTTCTGTTCACTCTGCTCACATATGATTGTACAGCCACACTTCCAGGCTGTCATATTGTTAAGTTTGCAGATGATACAGCGGTGGTGGGATGCATCACAAACAATGATGAGTCCAGCTACAGACAGGAGGTGGAACACCTGGAGAGCTGGTGCAAAGAGAACAATCTTCACATGAATGTGAAGAAGACAAAGGAGATGATTGTGGACTTCAGAAGGAACAAACACACCCATGCCCCACTGATAATAGGTGGGTCTGCAGTGGAAGTGGTCTCCAGCTACAAATACTTGGGTGTACACATGAATGATAACCTCAGCTGGAGCAACAACACCACCAGCCTGATCAAGAAAGGTCATCAGAGACTCTACTTCCTCAGACGGCTGAGACGAGCTGGTCTGAGCAGCCCAGTTCTCACCTCGTTCTACAGGTGTGCAGTGGAGAGCATCCTGTGCTCCAGCATCAACGTGTGGCATGGAGGCTGCACAGTTGAAGAGAGGAAAGCTCTGCAGAGAGTGGTGAAGGCTGCACAGAAGTCTGTTGGAGTCAGTCTCCCCACCATCACAGACATTTACACCTCTAGATGCAGGAAAAGAGCCACCTGTATCATGAAAGACCTCACTCATCCAGCACACTCACTCTTTGCCCCACTCCCCTCAGGACGGAGGTTGAGGAGCATCAAGTGTAGAACCACTAGACTGAGGAACAGCTTCTACCCTGAGGCTGTTAGACTCATGAATAAATAAAAATAAAATTAAAATAAACACTGCAAAATATCACATCATGCTGATGCTGATATGTTTTCTTGTTGCTGTGTTCATCTGTGTTCATCTGTGACCATCTGCTCATACAAACTCATGTTCGTGCTGCTGTTTATTCCCACTATATTAGGCTTAGTGTATTACTAGTTGATGTTTTTCTTAGTTAGTTCTCGATGTTATTACTGTTTTTCTCTTTCATTTGTTGTTGGATGTAACTGGGACCTCGTGTACATAATCTCGTTTTCATCTCATGTACCACATGCGGTGCAAATGACAATAAAGACTCTCTGACTCTGACTCTCTCTGACTCTCTAAAATAATGGATCATATATATTATTATTATTATTATTTTTTTTTTTGACAGTCAACCAATGAGCCTCATTATTTTGGTGGAGTAACCAATCAATATTTCATCAATTTATTCTTCTGATTGACTCTCTCCTGCTCTGAGCTCTGTAGTAATGATGTATCTTTCTGTCGTTATCTGTTCCAGCTGCACACGCCCTGTGTATATTTCAGTCAGAGTCAAAGACGGACTGGTGGGCCAGGTGCTGTTCATTTTAATTCTTGGTGTATTTAAGCTTTCATTCAGTATGTACACGTTTGAAAGCCTGCTGTTTCTGATTGTCAGGGAAAAAAAAGCATTAGTTTGTAAATATTTTTAGTGTAGAGAATATATAATTAGTTATGGATTTTTAGGCATGCAGATTAGGTCTATTCGCCTTGCACACTGCATGTGACTGTGTCCACGTGTCTGTTACCAAAATATCTCTTGAACCAATGGACAGATTTGCATAAAGTAACCACTGGATGTACATCTGCAACAGTTTAACTGTTTGCGTCAACCAAAATAAACATAGGCGTTTCAACTGACCTTAAAAATCACAAGAATGGCAATAACTCATTCAGTGTGGTAGCAATTCAGACTGATCTCCAAAACCCAGTTTGAGTGATAACAGATTGCACAAGATTTACTTTGATTTTTTTTTTTTTGCCTATAACTATTTGGAGTCTACTTGTTTTCAGGCAAAAATATCTCATGAACCAGTAGATAGACTTTAACGAAACTCTTATTGACTTTAGCTAACACAAAAATAGCTTTATTTTGGCAAATTTTAGAGTACTGAGGTAAATCTTGATGTGGTATTAGCTGAGAGCATACTGTAGGTGTCGCAACAATTGTACGTATGTGAAGGGGACGTGATTGTATGTGAAGGGGACGTGTCCCCCTCACATAAAAAAATACTAATTTGGACCCCCCCCACACACACACACACACATTTACTATGAAATATTAGTTCACTTAGCGCTGTTTGTTTCTTTGGGAATGAATCTACCGGTACAGGTAGTCCTCGACTTACGAGCAAGTTCTGTACTTATTAATTGCTCGTAAACCGAAAATTCGTAATTCGGGACTACCTTTTTTTAATTTATTTTTTATATACCACAGGAGCACGTACATGTGCGGTAATGAACAGTTACAAAGCATTTCAACTATCCTAACACTTTAAAATACTTTAAAATATGAATAAAAAATATAAAAAAATAATTTCTTACTTTGAGCTGAGCTGTTTGCCTCCTTCCGCTGTGTTACGTCCGAGCTCCCAGGCACATTTGGAGCCAGAAAAAAGTTTTAATAAGTTTTAATAACTTACCAAAAGCCGTCTGCCAGCGCCGCCATTAGCAGCACCTGTTAGCATTAGATTAGCCCCACCGAGTCCGCTGCGCAGTTACGGGCAGTCCAGTTTAGCTGCAGCTTCAAAAAGGCTGTCGGCTTTGTTATTCCAAGTTAGCTGGGTGTCCCCCGATATCTTCTGCTTCCAGTCCGACATTGAGGCGAGCTCCAGGAACCTCTGATCGCACAAAGCCGGCTGTCGAATCTGCAGCTCTGGTGGGGTCCGCTTTAGCATGTTAGCTCATACCATGAGCTGCTGGTGGGAGCGATCGGCAGAGCGATCGCGGCTGCTGCTCCAGTCCTGAGACATTCACAGAGTTCAGGGAGTTTCCAGTTAATTTATCCGTATGAGGCATCCTCTTATGGGAGAAACAGTCCTCCAAAAGCCGGCTGCCGAGTGCCGAGACTCTGGAACTAATGAATGTAAAATGGCGGAGGCGGTATTTCCGGTTCCTGGTTCCCGCAGGAAGTTGTTCAAAAAAGCATGAAATTATTAAAAAAATAATAATAATGATACTTTACGTATTTATAAAGCCATTTAAAACATTCACAGCTGCAACAAAGTGCTGTACACATGAAATTAAGAACATTTAAACAAAAAACAAACAAAAAATTATTATTATTATTTTTTTTCCATATTTTTATTAATTATGATAATCTCGTAAAGTCGGACGCTCGTAGGTCAGGGCGCTCGTAAGTCGTGGACCACCTGTATTCCACTTGATTAACAGGAGAATACTCAAACCACTAAAAGTCCACTCTGGATTTTTCTGGTTACTTACAACTCACCACACCGCATGCAGTGTTTTCGCAGGGTCACTTCCCTTATCAGTGCGCTTATTTCTGTTTTTTTTTCTTTGTCGATGTGATGGAGCGGAGGAGAGTGAGACACATCTGTGTTACATGCTAGCTAGAGCTAGATTAGTGCTGGCAGTAGTTGACCGGAATGGGGGTAGGGGGGTTAGGATACGTTTGAGAAGTGGAGCGCTATGTCTTTAGCGTCTTAGCTAGTGCATCTGTATTGCACGCTGCTAACTTAAGGCTTGTTTATACTTCTTGTCGCACGTCTTTTACCCCCCGTTGAGTGAAAAAAAAGTTGCACAACTTCCGTCTGCACTCCCGCTGCGATCCCCCGGTGACAGCCGTCTTGTACATGGTCCCCAGTCAGCACTGCGAGACGCGGAGGTTGCGACTCGGAGCGTGTGATTGGTTCAAAGTTTGTGGGCGTTTTTTGTTTGGATGTCAATATATGGTGTATCACACCGCTACCCGCTACTCTTCCAGAAGCCGGTTTTTGTTTTTGCTTTGACATGGATAGTTTTGAAGAGAAACTCGTCTGTGCGCGCGCACACGCAAACCGTGCGTCTCTGCGGGGGTGGAGAGAGCTTGGAGACCACACACTTTGCGCATTGCCCCCAACACACACACACAACCAATACATATATATTATATATATATATTTACGAACACGCGCGCGCACACAGGAGCTAAAGCATGCGCGTGTAAAGTTGACAAAATGAAGAGGATCGCGCATGCGCGCAGCTTTTAAAACAAAGAAAACTCCGCTGTTATGCGTAAAAATGCGCGTTTAAAGCGAGCGGAGACCCCCCCGCATGGTCCTGAAGAGAGAAACTCGCCGACGTATGCAGTGGGAGGGAAGAGGGAGGTATTACTATAATGTATCCCCCACGTTGTTTCAAAGTATAAACACTCAATGCGGTCGGTGACACACAAGCCTCAATGGGGGGTAAAAGACGTGCAACAAGAAGTATAAACCAGCCTTTAGTGTTGGTAGATGTCGACTGGGGGGTGGGGGTTTAGTAGAAGCATGCATGAGAGAAGCGGATTGTGCTCTATTCACACAAGGAGAGCTGTTGGTCAGGCTACTTGTTGTGCCGTGTTCTCTTAAATAGTTATTTAATCATGTTTACATATGTAGGTAAACATAGATGTTTAACAACATGTTAAAACACACCAGGATGCAGGAAATGGCATCTTCTTTATTCAAAAATTTGTGGGTGAGGACCTCCAGACCTCTCCACATTACAAATGTTTCTGACGTCAATAGCTGAAAGTCATTCATGTTATGAACTCTGAACTTTGCATATCATGATCTTGCATGAAATTAAACACAATGATTTTTTCCAAGGTTTTACAAAAATCTACAACTTCATTATTTCTCACCATGAGATGACCTACCAGTAAGTCTAATACTCTGACGTTAAATGTGGCGGGCGATTAGGCCTTTATTTTCTTTTTTACAATATTTTATTTGCATCTACAAAATGAAGTGATTCCTATTTTGAATTTGAATTACATTTTTCCATCAAACATTGTGTCTCTGTTGACCAGTGTTTAAAAGTTTAGCTGAACATGATGACGCATGGAAGAGTTTTGACTTTCACTACCAATATGTGTATTCAGCAGTGTGCAACCCCTCCAAGGTAAGAAACAATGGCCAGCTTATTCCAACGTTCAATTAATCTTCCTTAAAAAAGACTTGCATTGCTTTAGGTTTTATAAATGTAAGCCCAACTTTATATTCAAAACACACTTGGTCTGAGATGCTAGCTCTAATGGTCATTGAAATGACAAATCTCACAAAGCAAAGAAAGCATTGGTGATAATACATCTTCTACGCTCCGTCAAATTCACATTAAACCTGCTCAGAACGACTGCAGCTCAGGACGAGACCTGGACTAGAGCAAATGAGCAAGAAATACAAGCAAGTTACTATTTTCACCTGATATAAATATTTTTATTTATTTATTGTACTCATTATAAATTCACAGGATTTGTCAAAGTCAACTGAGAACATATGTTTCTTGGTGTCTGTTCATGGGGGTTACATTTGTGTTGACAGACTGTTGCTTGGTGTCTTTGGGGAGATGCTGGGGCAAACCTCCCAAAACAAAAGCACCTGTTCAAATGCAGACCTGCTGCTAACTGTGTTCAATATTATCTCCACTGCGACTTTCCCTTTTCATATAATGTAAACCCATAAAAAATGAAGAATTTAACAAATCCGCTCTGCCCTGGTTGTGATAAAAAATAAAAATAAAAATAACTTTTATTGATGCATTTCAATGATCTTGAAGTCAATGTTTTTTTTTTCATAAAAAACAACAATTTACAACAATAAAAAACAACAATTTATATTAAAAACAAAGTGCCTTTCACTGCACGATGTGTTCCAGAAGCACAATCTGTACCGTTAGCTCATTTGCGCATGCGCTAAAAGAAATACTTTCGAATATGATAGATTTAGGAAAATGTAATAGAAATAATTACTTCTAGCCTTAATTATAAAGGTGTGCTAAATTATATCCTGTAAGCTGATTTAATACAATGCATATATTATACACTTTTTGATATTAATAAAATATATTTATGAAACATACCATATTTATCAATATTAATTAAAATATCTCTTTCTACACATTGATTCATTTTCCTAGACAATGTTATAATTCCATTTATGAATAAGAACTGTCCTCATTTACTTTCAAAATTATAATTCAGTAGAAAAATGTGTGCATATTGGCTGATAGATTGGACCGCAACGTATTTACGCCGTCAATGCATCCTCTGGTGGACCCACTACTAACAACAGAAGACCTTTATTTTAATAAAAGTCATATTTTATGATGTTCTGTAGAAACCTATCCTCCTGGCATACTTTGCTCCCCACATATCATGTAAAAGTTTTCTTTTCCAGGAAAAATTGCAGGCAACAAAAGTAGAAAGACAGAAAATCCATCCATTTTGTGATCTGCAACGTCTAAAGCCCTCCCGGAAGTGTTTCTTTTAGCGCATGCGCAAATGAGCTGATGGTCTTTGTAACCGCTCCCAAAGTTTTTTCGTCAGGAACATAATTTAGCCACTCTTCAACTGATGTTTTCCCAGCTTTTAATTATTTCTTTGCCACACAGGACATCTTTTTTGCAGAAAATACCATGAAAAACTGTGTTAAATGCACAATATAAACACAAGTGTTAACCCATTTACAATCAAATTAAATGTACAAACAAAAACAAAATATGTAAACATACCATGTGCACCCTCTGACCAAACATTTAGGAGGTGTTATTGTCCATATTGTCCGTTTTTCCCACTTGGTTGTCTTCATCTATCTAGATTTCTCCCATGTCCATACACTCATGCAGCTGATAAGTCTTAATTGGTCGTGCACACTGAATGCTCACGTCCAGGTGCAGTACCCAATTCCACCAACAGTTGTCAGCGACAGCAGAATTTAAATGATCTTTTCTGCGACAGCTACAGTCTGTTAGCACATGCGTAAATGAGCTGACAGTACGGATTGTGCTTCCGGAACAGATTGTGCAGTAACATTGCCGCTAACTTAGTGCTATGTCATTACCGGCAGTTGTTACACAGTTGTTGTAGAACTGATTGTGTAATGATATGGGAAACATTATAAAACTCTAGGATTTTTTTACCCACAAGGTGCTGATCAACAATTAGCATAGATGCTATCTATTGCCATAGAAAAGCTAATGCAAGTAGCATTGTGTTTATCAATAGAAAATTGCACACAAATCCAAAAGTTTTGAAGTTATTAATAAAGACAGTCATGTTATCATAATTTTAATTATGTACACGCACATTTATTATTCAAGGTTCAGTAAAGAAAATATGAAAAACGTTAAAACTTCACTGCAACACATTTGTACTTCACGAAGCTACGGTAACTCAACTAGGACAAGTACCATAGTGCAGCAATTACTCTGCTGACTCCCTTAAAGTGTAACTCAACTCAAAATTAACTTTTTTTTAGCTGATAAACTCCCTAGAATGTGTTTAAAATGTTTTATAGCACTATGTCTGTGTTAATTTTCATGTAATTGTGCGTATTTGTTTAAATTGGCAATATTTGGTCTAAAAACGTGTTTATGGTAGTCCTATGGGTTGAACAGATGTATTGCACCTTAATTTTCTTATTGGTCAAAACTCTCATGTGTGACGTGTCTGCTCATGTTTGATGTCACATCGTCTCCTGCCTGAGTATAAAAGAGGTTCAACCATAGCCACTCCCCTTGCAGAGAACGTCTCTGCACTTACTTTCTGTCCTCGCGCACTGTCACACTCTCTCGTGGTGCGACAGTCTGTACAAGCACCACTGATCGATATAATTTTCAGATTAGCAACTTATTTATTTTAAGAATACTTTTCACTTCATCAAAATCTAATCAAAACTCCAGCGTTCTAAAATTATGTGGTTGTATTTGTTTTCTTATTCTGTGATGGAGTGGTGATCCTATGCCAAGACGGTCTAGAGGAAGGGAGCTGGTTTGGGACCCAAAGGACCCGGGTTCGATTCCCGGTCACGGCATACATTGTGGTATTATTTTCATTTTTTTAAAGCCTTTTGTTTCGGATAGATCGGGTGAGAAGATAAATACATCTACATAATAATTCTTTATTGTTGCTTGTTGTTTATTACTAATGTAATTTTATTATTCAAAAACAATGACGGTCTCTCGTCCTGGCCACACCTCCTCGCTCACCCCCCACCCGCCTCCCCCTCCTTTAGGCGGTGTCTGTTGACACTCCCATTTTTTTGCATTTTTCAAATATTGTGCTGGGGCGGAGTTATCTTCTGACGGTGAGGTGAGTTACACTTTAAAGTGCCAGCATACAGGGCTTTTTTTCCCCACACTTAAAAATCAACTCAGGATCCACTGTTGATGTTTTTCATGTCACCTAAAAAGCTCTGGATACCCGTTGGGCTGTAGCATGACTAACTGACACATGTTTGCCCTCACACAGACTGTGTCATGTCTAACACATGGATGTTTTGTATCATACAACCTTGGGGGACATGTGACACAATGATCACCTTTTGTGAAGGATGGACAGATGTCCCTTCACGATCCCTTTGAAGGCACGTTCTCCCTTGGTGCACAGGATATATTAAAAATGGAAACATAATTAATGCCTAAGTATCTAAATGAATTTGCCCCTAACTATGACCATCTGGCTCTTGTTGATGATTTGCATTTGCATAGTTTTTTTTTCTTTTCTTCCAGAGACAACGATGTTGTCAGTGTTTAAAATTACCTTCTTTCATATTTTTTTTAAATTCATGCCTCACTCCCAAGGCAGACCATTTCTTTGAAAGGCTTCAGATAATTTGAGCTGAAAAAGGGGACCAAAGCTCAATGATGCCCTGGCAGAGACAGACAATGGACGTAAGAGATACTAAATGAATTCTGTTGTCCTGTGTGTTTTTGCTAGCTATCACCGTAATTTGATTGGTGACCTGGTAATTATGAATGTATGGGACCTTTTCATTCTCGTCCTTTGGGGCTTTGGGGGCAAAAGTGCACGCTACAGGGCTCAGCCCCTTCCGAAGCAGCCCTGCCCTCATGTCATGTAAGCACAAAACTGTATGACCGGGTGATTGATGACTAAACTCGTGGTGCTATTGAGCAGTTCTGGTGACTCTTCACAAAGCCATCGCCCTTGTCACATTAGCACCAGTCTGGGAACGTTTGGCCGTATGCTGCTGCCGTGAACTACAAGCCGTGCGTTGTAGACAGATGCAGGAGCACAAAGACTGTTCACCTCCAAATAAATATTGTCGATTCAGAAAAGAAACAAAGAAAATTTGCTCCAATATATGTTGTATTTTCATGCAAAGTTCTAACGGTGTGAATGTTAATGAAGCATTCACTCTATTGTGATCCAATTTTCTTACAAATGTTTTTCGGCGCGATTCTCGTCCCATAGTTTTCAAGCTATTTCAACAAATCATAAATCAAAACATTCAGCTCATTCAGGAGAAGGATGCTATGACTTTTGGTATTGGTGCAACTTTAGCTTTTTGACATATTTAGCCTCATCTGTCATTTATTCTCATATGAATCGAGCTTATTTTACATGCTTCAAATCTTTAGATCTCTTTACAACTTTTTACTGCTCCTTTCACATTTTGTTCTGCTTCAGCTTCTTTCAGCTTCCTTGTGCAAATTTAAACATTTTTTCAGCTACTTTCAGCTGATTTCATCAGTTTTTTTCCCCAACTGTTTTGTGCTCCTTTCAGATTCTTTCTGTCTACAACATTTTTGTGTTTCTTCTCATTTCAGCTAATTTCAGCTTGTTATGCTCCTTTCAGCTGATTTGTAAATGGTAAATGGTAAATGAAGCTTACTTATATAGCGCCTACCAGCCCCCTATGAGGGGCCCCAAAGCGCTTTACAGCACCAGCCATCCACCCATTCATACACACATTCATACACCGGTAGCGGTATCCAGTCCTACCGGGAGCAACTCGGGGTTAAGTGTCTTGCCCAGGGACAAGTGCACGCTACAGGGCTCAGCCCCTTCCGAAGCAGCCCTGCCCTCATGTCATGTAAGCACAAAACTGTATGACCGGGTGATTGATGACTAAACTCGTGGTGCTATTGAGCTGAAATTGCTATCCTGGTGGTGGTGGTGCTATCGTGCTATCGTGGTGCTATCCTTGGTGTGGGAAATTGGGATTTGAACCTCCAACCTTCCGATCGGGGGACGACTGCCATTACCACTACACCATCTCGTCCCCATTTGTGTTCCAGCTTTTTCTACTTTCTCATCTTGTTTATTTAAATTTTAAAAAATTCAGCTATTTCTACATTTTTTGCACTCATTAAAATGATTCCAGCCAAATTCAGCAAAAAAAAAAGTGCTATCCACTTCCTTTTTGTGATTTCAGCTTTACTGCTCTTTTAGCTACTGTTCAGCTTTTTTGTGTACTAATTTCAGCTTTTTCAGTAAATTTTTACTTTTTTGTGCTCATTTTTGGTTATTTCAGCCTAATTGGACAAACATGCTATTTCTGCTTTATGCTAATCTAAGCTTTAGCTACCTTTTTAGCTATTTTCTGCTGTTTTCAGCTAAGTTCGAGTTTTTCTAGATAAATTCTGCTATTTTCAACCTAATTAACTTATTTCTGCTAATTTCAGCTTGTTATCCTCCTTTCAGCTTTTTTCCTGATAGTTTCTGCTATTTCAGCTACTTTTAGCTGTTTTTGTGCTAAATTTAGCTTTTTCAGCTAATTCCACTTATTTATTTATTTTTAGCTCATTTCAACTCTTTCTACTACTTTCTGGTAATTAAAGCTTCTTTCTGCCTTTTCAGCTACTTTTCAGCTTTTTCTTTTTGCTTTTTTTAATGGCTAATTTCAGCCTTTTTTAAGCTGATTTCCTAATTTCTGTGCTTATTTCTGTTCATTTAATCCTAATTCAGCAAATATGTGCTTTCTTCCGCTAGCTTAGGCTTGTTCTTCCATGCCAGCTGCATGTTTTAGCTAATTTGAGCTGTTTTTCAGCATTCACATTGCATTTTCACAGGAAATGCAATTTTTCTAGTTATTTGTTTGACTTTTATGTCATAATAAACATTCATAAAAATAATATTTATGCATTTCCTGGCATGCTCTGATTTTGTTAATGCTCTGTTTCCATACGCTCTCTATCAGTTGTGTCTTTAGTTAATAATCCAGCATAATTATAAAATGAGGAAAGCTTCTGCCGGTGTTCCTTGCAGTCTATGCAGAAATTAAAGACTTCTTCTCCCCCTTCCCTTCCTCCTGTTCAGCTTAAGCATTTGTTTAAATTAAAAG
This sequence comes from Garcialebias charrua, assembly GCA_038048925.1. NCBI lineage: Eukaryota > Metazoa > Chordata > Actinopteri > Cyprinodontiformes > Rivulidae > Garcialebias > Garcialebias charrua. The sequence continues at coordinate 49,784 of JBBPBX010002499.1, forward strand.
TTGGCATGCTTATAAATAGATGAATAATTATTTGCCTGAAAAGTTTCTGGTCATAAAATATTTTATCTATCCTGAAGCGCTTTGATTTGTTGGGTGCTCACATATCTTTTTTTTTTTGCTTTTTTTTTTTGCTTTTTCTTTTTCAGTTTTGAGGAAAACAAAAACAAACTGGGGGGAAATATTCTGATTATTTTTATCTGATAAAACTGCTCCCAAAAAGGCTTTTCATTTGACAAACTATCACTTAGTATTGAGATCTTTCCTTCTTCTGCAGGAACAGTGACGTGTGAATTAATAAGCTCCATCGCTGTCTTTCTTGTCGACAGGATCCTGCTTTCACCATCGCTATCACCTTTAATAAGATTTTTATGTCTAAGACATTTGTAGCTTCAGTGTAACCTTTAACACTTCAGTTCGACTGTGATATGTCTCATTCTCACAGCGCTAACAAGTGGCATGCCTTACTGAAGTCCTCAATATATATTTTTATTTTACTTTTTAACCTCGCTGACTTCTGTTGTGACTTGGTGCTATATAAATAAACTGAATTGAATTGAATGGGAATTGAATTGTTGAATGTGGTTGCTAACAAAATAAATTACTCTTACACTAAGTTTCTATTCTGCTAATACCGTAATTTCCAGACTATAAGCCGCTACGTTTTTCACACGCTTAGAACATCTCGGCTTACCTGAATACAATGCTGTGGCAAATTTATGGATTTATTTATTTATTTTTTGATGGGATAATGAACTTTATGCTACCAAAACATTTAGCCTCTCACACTCGGGCATTCACATAGCTGCCCAATACACTTCTCTCTTTGGGGGTGAGTACTCGTAACTCTGAGACTATCTGTATAAATAAAGGTTTAAAAAAAATCTGACCAATGCGATTACTGAACAGGTCACAGGGAGACAATGAAACAGAGAGGGACTCCAGTCTGACACAGGGACACCTGGACAGGACTCCAGTCCATGATGGAGATATCTGGACAGGACTCCAGTATGACACAGGGACATCTGGACAGGACTCCAGTCTGACACAAGGACATCTGGACAGGACTCCAGTCCATGATGAGTATATCTGGACAGGACTCCAGTCTGACACAGGGACACCTGGACAGGACTCCAGACCATCAAAAGAACCCCCCACCCCCCATTCTCTCCTACCCTCCCCATTGTGCCAAAAGACAGCTGCATGATGGAATGCTTGTGCAGGAAGAAAGTGAAGGTAGCGATCAATGACTTCCTTATTTATTTATTTATTAATTTCAACTTTAATTTTTTTTAACCAGCCGTGTTATAGGCACTGTTCAGAGAAGAAGAAAAAAAAAACTGTATGTGTTTGTGTATTTTACAGGTATGCATTCAATTAAAAGTTTACTAAAATCTTTCAGTGTGAGGCACTGTACACACGTAGCCTGGTGTTTGAAAAACGAATATCTGCACAAAAAATTTTTCTCCGTACATACATGTTCAGATATTTAAAATTTTCGTCTACATTTCCCCGTTTTTTTCACCACAGAGCGTTGTAATGAATATGCTGAACCCATAGGTGGCAGTGTAGTGCTGTCACAACCCTTAAAACCAACCACAACTTCCTGTTATTGTTTCTTTTTTTTCTCGTTCGTTTGTGTGGACAGACCGTGAGGTTGAACTACTATTAAATACAATGTTGGAGTACAAAGTTAATAAAACGCTAGAAAATGTTGACTGGGAATCATGTCAGAGCAGGTATGTTGACTTTTTAGCGCTTTTTTCTCCGAGCAGTATGTCACGTCAGCGCCGCTCCAGCTGGAGCATAAACCTCCGGTTCTGAAAGTCCACACGCAAACTCAAACGCGGAGAATTCTCAAATCTCCACTTTGGTCGGAGTTTTTTTATTATTCGTTTATAGTTACATCAACCGGAGTTCACGTGTGGATGAAAGGCCACACCGCATGATAAACTGTTCGGTTTTACTGATATCCGGCTACGTGTGTACAGGGCCTGAATATCTCATGTTACAGCACGTACACCTGCAGCTTATAGAGAAGTGTGGCCTATACAGTATATGTACAAATTATCATTCTTTTTTAAATTTAGTGGATGCAACTTATATTTGGGTGCACTCAATAGTCCAAAAATTACAGTACGTTGTATGAACAAACACTGTGCAGTTCCTCCTCTTCTAACTGTATAGTTGATACCTTTTGACAGCTAAGTGCCTCTGCTGAAAAACTGTGTTTACATACAATTAGATAACCAAAGTTTTGCAGAGATATCCGGTTTGGTTGATAGCCGAGGTTTGTGTTTACTTCACTGCAGTGACTGTAGTTGAAATTCTTTACATGAAGCCAACAACATCAACCATCAGCTATCAGATCTTGTCTACACCAACCTTATTTTGGAAGCAGAGCTCCCTGATGTTATCTGTGTGACTGATAGAGCAAACTTCTACCCTGACTTATAGTTTTCGCCATGGAACTACGTCAAAGCAGAGCCAAAAGAAAATCAAACCAATAAACCCAGTAAAGACGACATAGAGCTTCCACTGACAAATTAATGTGTTGTGTGTGCGGTTCCAATAAGTTTTAAATGCTTGTGTTGGTGACGGATGATTCACGTGTATAGTAGCAACATTTTATTTTGTTTCACTTTTAGTTTATAACCATTATGTTAACTTTGACATATTTGTTTTTGTTGTTGAAAACAATGTGGTTTATGTGAACATTGTCCTGGTTTGGGTTCTGGCATCAGAAGCATTCATATAGACCCAGATTTTACTCGGTGTCTTCTCCTCTTTATTCTAAAGCTGATATTGAATTTTAATCTTTGAAAACTTTTAATCATTAAAAATGGGTATTTTTGAGCATCGTTTCTTCAGACTTTCAGAGAGTCTTGGTATTTGGTCATTGGTTGCTTTTTCACTGTTATTGTGTTTGGCATTAGGGCTTTAACAGACTACTCGAGTAATCTACACATCGATTCCTAGGACATCTATCAAGTTTTTTTATTTCACGTTGAGTATTCGTAATGACGTCATCACGTCGCAGTTACAGAACAGAAAATGAATCAACTTCCTGTTTGGAGCGCGTTGCCAACTGGTGTTACACCAAATTCTGTGACCGCCGTATATTGTGACCATAGGGGCCGGTGTTGCATACACTTTTGCAGGTCACAGAATATGGTGTAACACCGGGTACAATCGACCGAACCAGAACCAGCTTCACAAACAAAAAGCAAAAAATTTGAATCTCTAAACCTATGAAAAAACTATAAACATATTAATCTTTAAAACTAAACCTAATGGTGGTCGACCACCCCACTGTTTTTAAGTTTTGTTTTTGACGTGCTGCACGTTACTTTCACTTTTGCAGCTTAATAATAATAACTAATAGTTTTGGTTTTCCTGTGACTTATTTGCAGTATGATAAATGGTAGGAGCATAATATATGCTCCCAATGTTTTGTTGGTATTTAATTATTTTTTTTGCAAATAATAAATTACGTTGTTTTTTTTTCATCTTAAGATCCTATGATATCATCAACTACTCGAGTTCTACATGAGCTTTATTATGTTAATGTCAAGTTAAAAAATTATGTACTCGTTCAAACCCTATTTGGCACCTGATCATTTTCAAACCTATGAATCAATCACGCTTAAAAAATGATTTTCCTCTTATAAAATATAACAGAAAACTTGGCATAAAAAGGCTTAAAGCCATTGTTGTATGTGCAGCCTGTCACAAAAAGACACACTTTGTTCCCCTTTCTTTAGATGAATCTGTTAAAAATTTCAAAGATAACACCATTTCACACATAAAATACTGATTTAGCACCAAGGAGATGATTCCCAGAGTTTTTATCTGAAATGTTGCGTACAGTATTGGCTGAAAGATGATGCAACCCTCTGGTCTCGTTAGATTTTTGCAATTATTTTTTTTTCTTAAGGACTTGTCCTTCAGACACCGTTCATCTCGTTCTGCTTCTTACGCCTGACTCTTCTTTTGTCTTTTACTTGTCTTTCTTCGTGTGCACACATCACGCGGTCATGGGGCGGTACAAAAACTGGGAAGAAAACGAGAGAATAAGAAAACAGCCAAAACTCTTCTAAAAGCCCGAAGATCTACTGATGACCACTTTTAAAGATTACAAAAAGTCTGCCTCTTTGGAAATATACAGTATAACAAAAAAAGTTAAATGTGGTTTAAAACTTGTGCACCAAACTGTGAGACTAGCTTTGTTGGACAGCTGAATTGTGTATTGGTAAAAGTATTGACATCAGAATGATAGCTTAATCATTTTTATCTATCTGAATATGAAAATAATCTACTCTGTTCTATTTACTTTCAGCGTCTTTCATTGAACATTATACTTTTTTTTTACCCATTTTAGTCCTAACTGTGGGTTAGAATGCTAAAGGGTGTTCACCCAAGAAGTGACACCTGCTATCACTACCGTATTCGCCGGTGTATAATACGCTTTTTTTTTGCTCATTTGAATGTCCTGCGTATTAAACACCGAAGAGTATTATTTATGGATTTTTTCCCATATTTTTAGACCCATTTTTCGCTCTGATTCTTCGTTTTTCATTTTTGGCAAAAATGGTGCAGTACCAGTTTCGGCCGCTATACGGGCGCTGTAGGCAGCAGCCAGCAGAGGACTCAGAGAGCGAAGAGGAAGAGGAGGGCCACTTCCAGACGTTTCTAGCTCATGTGTCCGAAAACAGCCTCCTCTGGTCGGACTGCTGACTCTGTCGCTGCCCGCCTTGCTCTGGATGTAGCTGCTATTAGCTGTGAGGTTCGCTGTTTTTGTTTGCAAGATACCACTCATAAAGCACACCGCAGATTTTTAAATCCAGCTGATTTCACATGCTACCCTTTTCCGGCTCAAGACCATGGCCTCGGATTTGGAGGAACTGATGAGGATCAGTTCCTCCAAATCCGAGGCCATGGTCTTGAGCCGGAAAAGGGTAGCATGCCCTCTCCGGGTCGGGGAGGAGGTCCTGCCCCAAGTGGAGGAGTTTAAGTATCTCGGGATCTTGTTCACGAATGAGGGAAAACTGGAGCGTGAGATCGATAGGCGGATAGGTGCAGCGTCCGCAGTGAAGCGGGCGCTGTACCGGTCTGTCGTGGTGAAGAGAGAGCTGAGTCAAAAGGCAAAGCTCTCAATTTACCGATCGATCTACGTTCCCACCCTCATCTATGGTCATGAGCTTTGGGTTATGACCGAAAGAACAAGATCTCGGATACAAGCGGCTGAAATGAGTTTTCTCCGCAGGGTGGCTGGACTCTCCCTTAGAGATAGGGTGAGAAGCTCAGTCATCCGGGAGGGACTCGGAGTAGAGCCGCTGCTTCTCCACATCGAGAGGAGCCAGTTGAGGTGGCTCGGGCATCTGGTTAGGATGCCTCCTGGACGCCTCCCTGGTGAGGTGTTCCGGGCATGTCCCACCGGGAGGAGACCCAGAGGAAGACCCAGGACACGCTGGAGGGACTATGTTTCTCGGCTGGCCTGGGAACGCCTTGGGATTCCCCCAGAGGAGCTGCTCCAAGTGGCTGGGGAGAGGGAAGTCTGGGCCTCCCTACTTAGGTTGCTACCCCCGCGACCCGACCCCGGATAAGCGGAAGAAAATGGATGGATGGATGGATGGATGATTTCACATTTCGTTAAGCTCAGGAGCCCGTCTGCTATAGTCAGGTAAGAAATATATTTTTTAAGCGTTTATTTAGCTAAATTTAAAGAAACAAAGCGTCCGGTCCGAGCCGCCTGCCTAAAATTCGGCGAAGTTTTTTTTTTTTATCCAGCTGATTTGAACATTTCGTTAAGCTCAGGAGCACGTCTTCTATAAAGTCAGCTAAGAAATATATTTTTTAAGCGTTTATTTAGCTAAATTTAAAGAAACAAAGCGTCCGGTCCGAGCCGCCTGCCTAAAATTCGGCTAAGTTTTTTTTATTTTTTATCCAGCTGATTTGAACATTTCGTTAAGCTCAGGAGCACGTCTTCTATAAAGTCAGGTAAGAAATATATTTTTAAGCGTTTATTTAGCTAAATTTAAAGAAACAAAGCGTCCGGTCCGAACCGCCTGCCTAAAATTCGGCAAACTTTTTTTTTTAAAATCCAGCTGATTTGAACATTTCGTTAAGCTCAGGAGCACGTCTTCTATAGAGTCAGCTAAGAAATATATTTTTCTCGCAAAGAAATAATTGTTTTTACCGTGTTTCCTTGTGAAGTTCTTTGTACTCGCTCGCTTCTGTCGCCGCCATTTTAAGCAGGGCAAATGAGGCGCTGACGCGTCGCATGGCGATGACGTGTATTAAACACCGAAGCGTATTGTGTACATTTTTTTCTTGTTTATTGTTAATAATTGGACAAAGCGTATTAAACACCGGTGCGTATTTTACAACGGCGAATACGGTACTTTCATTTTCAATTAAACGTTAGTGGGTTGAGTGGCAGAATGGTGGGAAGACTTGCTTTTGCTTATACAAAATAAGGAACATAGGGCTGCCCCAAAATAAATCTTTCAGTTTCTGTGGCAGCAGCACAAGATTGTATTTACTGTATTTTACGCCGTATATGTTGCGCTGCCGTATAAGTCGCATCAGCCCAAATGTGTCTAATAAAGTGGGGGGGGGGGGACATAAATATGTTGCTTCACCGTATACGTCACATCTTTTATGAGTCACCGCTGACACATCACATTTGTTACGTGCCACCTCTGACCACCTGGAAATGTGGCCCGGTGTTGTGGCAAAATCGACTGGCTACCAAATGACGGCCCTGGGAGTGTGCACGGAAGGACTTTAACAAGAATTTAACAAGATTAATACTAAAAAATAATTATTTATTTGCTCAACATTACAGTAAAGGTTGTCTCAGTTTAACTTTTCCCTAATAAATGCATTTTGATGGTCAAATCAGCTGCATTTCAATACTGTAATCGATACGCAGAAGTAGGAGCACGCAGAGGGACAACTTTCTGTGCATTTCTTTGAAATTTAACAAGATAACTAACTACAAATAATTATTTGTTTGCTTGACATTATAGTAAAGGTTTGTCTCAGTTGAACGTTTCCTTAATAAATTAACTTAATGGTCAAACTCAGCTGCATTTCAATAATCGATACGCAGAAGTAGGAGCACGCAGAGGGACAACTTTCTGTGCATTTCTTTGAAATTTAACAAGATAACTACCTAAAAATAATTGTTTGTTTGCTTGACAATATAGTAAAGGTTTGTCTCAGTTGAACTTTTCCTTAATAAATTCACTTAATGGTCAAATCAGCTGCAATTTGCCTGGGCCGCACAGTGAAATGAAGCTCCAGGTGTTCCGGAGCAAGAAGAAGGTGGCTCGGTATGGCCAGTCAAGTGTCTCATTAATAGCCACTTTTACCTTTTAATGAGACACTTGGCTTGCCATACTAGTTGATGGCCCTCTAGTGGCTGGAAATGGTAGTGTTCAATATTTTCCGTGTCAGAATGAATGAAATTGTCAAATCTCAGCCAAATGTTGGACTATAAATATGGGAAAAAAACATAAATATGTTGCTTCATGTATAAGTTGCAGGGCGTGCAAATTATGCAAAAAACTGTAACTTATATGCCGGAAAATATGGTAAATAGAACATTTAGCATTGAATATTTTGCTTGTCCAGTTAAAAGGTTACCGGTACATAATTCATTTTCTTTGCAATAGTGTAGTTTTATTAGTGCTGCTTGTCGGACTGGGTTTGTTGTGGCTCTTCGGACTGATGAAGTCCTTTGGATGAAGTCAAAATGCCTCAAACACACACCAATAAAAGAAGCCATCCAGATGAACTTTGCTGAGTTTCATTAGTTTTGTTTCTTCAGACTTTCAGAGAGTCTTAGTATTTGTTTGGTCATGGGTTGCCTTTTCACTGTTATTGTGAGGATTGGTTGCAACATTCAGAGTAACATTGACTGGACATGGACAGAATGATTTGTATCTGGAAAGTGAACTTGGGGATGCTCAGAAACTGAGAGAAACTTTGAGTGGAGACAATTTCTTGTTGCATGGTTGGTTTCTTTGGTTATGGGGCAGTCACAGCAGTCCTACTTTGCCCCACATCACTGCTATGGGATCAAAGGAACAAAATTTTAACAAAGTCAACTAGGTCATTGGTTCCTTATTTCACAGCTGACCCCTCTGTCTTTGTCCCTTGCTCATCTGTCTTCAATCAGTTTGAGCCAATGTATAACCTGCACTGTGAAGCAAACTGTCGAATTTTTAAAACAGTGTTAAGATGAATTGCATTTATCAAGATAAAGTCTTCAAATGGCTCAATTTGTTTGATTACATTAAACATATTTGATTATAGAAAGAGGAAAGTGAATATATTTTGTCTATTAAAAATAGTCGTGTTTTTCTAAGCATGCTCTGTCAAAGGCCTATCAATAGCCAAGCAAGGTCCCATTGTATATCCGTGTTCAAGCTTATAAGACATCTTTCTCAGAAATTACATACTGGTGAAAGAATGCTGTATGAGCTAAAATTAAATGTATAAACTTTTGCACAACGCTTTTTTCGTTGGTGGTGCTTTCTCAAGGGTAGCGCCATTTGGCAAGCCATTTTTCATTCAACCTTCATTTAGGCCAGGGGTGTCAAACATACGGCCCGCGGGCCGGAACCGGCCCGCCAGGGAGTTTACTCCGCCCGAAGATAAATCTGAATTATATAAAAAAAAGAATAAACGTTATTTTCTTAAAAATCTGCAGTTCCTATGTTGTCCGCTAGAGGCGCTGTGGTTTAGTCAGTTCCTATGTTGTCCTACTCAAACTCGGTGCCTCTAGGACCCAGAGGCGCTGTGTTTTAGTCAGTTCAATCGCTTTACCCACTTTTTCTCTTGGAACGGGCACCTGTCAAGTTGGGCACCCTCATCAGCGGAATGTCCTTGTCACAAAAGAGAAACGTGGACACAGAGTGTCGGATTTTTCAAGAAAATTTGACTTTTTCCTATATGTTCACGGAGGTGAATGGGAAACCCGTGTGCCTGGTGTGCAAGCAGCAAGTTTCTGTGCTTAAGGAGTAAGTCAAAGTCAAAGTCAAAGTCAACTTTATTGTCAGAACTGCAATATGTACAGGACATACACAGGACCGAAATTGCGTTTCTCTCAGTCCCTCGGTGCAACAGTAACCATCTAAACACTAAACACTAAAACATTTAATAAACATAAGCATAAAATAGTAAAAAAAGTGTAACACTGTCCTGAGTTTTTTCATAATAGTATAAAAGTATGAAAATTTACACCAACACTGAAACACCAAACACCCCTAAAACACCAAACACCCAATGAACATAAGCATAAAATGAAATAATAAAAGTGTAATACTGTCCTGAGTTTTTGCATAGTAGTATAAAAAGTATAAAACGTATATCTATAAAATAAACTGAAGTTTCTAGCGTTGACATTTGCAAAGAGTGGCACAGCAGCATATAAGTTAATGTACACAGTATATGTATGAGGTAGTTGATGTTGGTATAGAGGCAAAGTGGCATATGAAGTAAGGCACATAAGGCACATTTGGCATCCTTAGATAAGGCTAGTCAGAGAATGCTGTATATGTATCTGCAGTAGTGTAGATAAAAGTAGTGTAAATGTAAACAGTAGTAATAAATGTAAAGCAGTAGTAATAAATGTAAACAGTATTAATAAATGTAAACAGTGAATGTAAACAGCAGTATGACTATAGGCAGTAATGTAATACAAACATTAGTGCAAATATGAGAAGTAGTGCAAACTGAATGAGTACATGACCGAGAGTTTAGTGAATAAACCGTTTGATGACACAGAGTCCAGTGTTAAAATCTTTGTGTTGTGTGGTAATGTGTGAGAAAGTTTTTTGTGTTAAGGCAGTTCAAATGGGAGGGGAGGCAGAGCAGGCAGAGTGTTTAGCATTCTGACTGCCTGATGAACAGAGCTGTCTCTCAGTCTGCTGGTACGAGCCTGGAGACTCCTCAGTCTCCTCCCTGATGGCAGCAGTCTAAAGCGGCTGTGTAGTGGGTGTGTGGGATCACCTGCCATGCAGTGGGCTTTCCGAGTGAGGCGTTTGCTGTGTAAGTCCTGCAGTGAGGGCAAGGAGGTGCCGACGATCTTCTCAGCTGCTTTCACGATGCGCTGGAGGCTCTTGCGGCAGGATGCAGTGCATGCACCAAACCACACAGTGATGCAGCTGGTCAGGACACTTTCTATGGCACCCCTGTAGAAGGTGCACATGATGGAGGTTGAAGCTCCAGCCCTTTTCAGCTTGCGGAGAAAGTAGAGGCGCTGGTGAGCCTTCTTGGCCAGTGCTGCAGTGTTCCTGCTCCAGGACAGGTCCTTTGAGACGTGCACTCCCAGGAACTTGGTGCTGTCCACTCTCTCCACTGCGGTGCTGTTGATGGTCAGAGGGGCATGTTGTGCATCCCTCTTCCTGAAGTCCACGACAATCTCCTTTGTCTTCTCCACGTTGAGAGTGAGATTGTTGTGTCCGCACCACAAGGCCAAGCGGCTCACCTCGTTCCTGTAGTCCGTCTCATCGTTGTTGCTGATGAGACCTACGTCTCATCAGTAACGTGTTGAGTTTGAGAACCTACTGTTAAAAACAGCTGCCACTTAAGATTTCAAGTGTGTGGCCTCAATTTATGTGTTCAGAATTGCTTCCAAGATGTGGAAAATGGATTTTAAATTCATTCATTTCTAAATTTTGATGGGTTTGATGTATTTTTAACTTGCAGGGAAGTGTTTCTAAGTTCAACAAAACTGTTTGTTGACTAAATGTTTTAAAACGTTGTGCAATCATTGTGATCAATTTTTTTTATGTGTAATGCACTTAAATAAATGTTAAACTGAGTAAAAGTGTAAAAGGACAATTAATTTAATGTAAAGATTTTTACAATTGATTTCTTCTTTGTCATGAGCTTTGGTTTATGACCGAAAGAACAAGATCTCGGATACAAGCGGCTGAAATGAGTTTTCTCCGCAGGGTGGCTGGACTCTCCCTTAGAGATAGGGTGAGAAGCTCAGTCATCCGGGAGGGACTCGGAGTAGAGCCGCTGCTTCTCCACATCGAGAGGAGCCAGTTGAGGTGGCTCGGGCATCTGGTTAGGATGCCTCCTGGACGCCTCCCTGGTGAGGTGTTCCGGGCATGTCCCACCGGGAGGAGACCCAGAGGAAGACCCAGGACGCGCTGGAGGGACTATGTTTCTCGGCTGGCCTGGGAACGCCTTGGGATTCCCCCAGAGGAGCTGCTCCAAGTGGCTGGGGAGAGGGAAGTCTGGGCCTCCCTACTTAGGCTGCTACCCCCGCGACCCGACCCCGGATAAGCGGAAGAAGATGGATGGATGGATGGATTTCTTCTTTGCACTAATACAAAGCAAAAAAGTGGACTTACTGTTCTATGTAATTTTGGAATGAGTTTACTGGTCTGGCCCCCTTGAGATCAGTTTAAGCTGTATGCGGCCCCCAGATCAAAATGAGTTTTGCCCCTTTTCCACCGGTCGGCTCGGGTCGGATGTTACGTCATATGTGCGTCGCAGAGACCCCCTTTCATCCTTTCCCACCGGCTATTCCGAGCGGAGCCGCGCGAGATTTCCTGAGATTTTCGGGCTGCTTTCAGAGGGGTACTGAAGCGAGCTCACCCGCTCCGGAAGGAGGGAGGAGGAGACGAGAGCTGTTTTTACGGAAGCTCACTGCAGGACTTTTACATGAATAACACGGTAAAAACAATTGTTATTTTTTAAATTTATAGCAAAGATGGGTCTTCAGCTGAACGTGTCCTTAATAAAATCACGTACTGCTCAAAACTGCACGATTTTAAAAAGTAGTTTCGCCACGAGTAACACGCGGCGCGCGGGCGGCTTTATGTCTTTAAATGTAGCTCAATGAACAGATATAAAATATATTTCATAGCTGACTTTAATAGTACGAGGGCTCCTGAGCTTAACCACGCTTTAATATTGTCACGTATGGTCAAATGTGCTGCATTTAAAGTAGTTTCGCTTTGACTTTTTCCAAAACCTGTGTTTGCACAACGAAAATAAATTATAAAAATTCGAATTTTATTTCAAATAACTCCAACAGGATACATTTCGTGTATGAATATGTTGTGATCACACTAGATTTTTTTGAAAAATATCAGCTATGTGGTTTTTGATAGAAATGATAATATGTGATACAAAGTAGAAAATAATGGACGTAGGTTGACACATTTATGTCTATAAAACATTGAATTTTATTTCAAATAACTCCAACAGGATACATTTCGTGTATGAATATGTTGTGATCACACTAGATTTTTTTGAAAAATATCAGCTATGTGGTTTTTGATAGAAATGATAATATGTGATACAAAGTAGAAAATACTGGACGTAGGTTGACACATTTATGTCTATAAAACATTGAATTTTATTTCAAATAACTCCAACAGGATACATTTCGTGTATGAATATGTTGTGATCACACTAGATTTTTTTGAAAAATATCAGCTATGTGGTTTTTGATAGAAATGATAATATGTGATACAAAGTAGAAAATAATGGACGTAGGTTGACACATTTATGTCTATAAAACATTGAATTTTATTTCAAATAACTCCAACAGGATACATTTCGTGTATGAATATGTTGTGATCACACTAGATTTTTTTGAAAAATATCAGCTATGTGGTTTTTGATAGAAATGATAATATGTGATACAAAGTAGAAAATACTGGACGTAGGTTGACACATTTATGTCTATAAAACATTGAATTTTATTTCAAATAACTCCAACAGGATACATTTCGTGTATGAATATGTTGTGATCACACTAGATTTTTTTGAAAAATATCAGCTATGTGGTTTTTGATAGAAATGATAATATGTGATACAAAGTAGAAAATACTGGACGTAGGTTGACACATTTATGTCTATAAAACATTGAATTTTATTTCAAATAACTCCAACAGGATACATTTCGTGTATGAATATGTTGTGATCACACTAGATTTTTTTGAAAAATATCAGCTATGTGGTTTTTGATAGAATTGATAATATGTGATACAAAGTCTTTATTGTGTTCTTCTTCTAGTGGTGGCTAGTACTGTAGTAAATAGCTTGAGGAACACTACTGCCACCATGTGGTAAGACGAGTAGGATTCTGGACCCCGCCCACAGAAGGGGTACAAAAAAGCTGTGGAAACAGAACATAGATGTGACCCGACCCGAACTGAGCCGACCTGAGCCGATCCAACCCGAGCCGAGCCGAGCGGTGGAAAAGAGGCATTAGACACCCCTGATTTAGGCAGTCTAATCCCATTGAGCCTCGATGACTCATTTACAAGAGAGACCTGATTTAATAATAATAATAATAATAATGAATTCAATTTATAACGCACTTTTCATTAATGAAAATCTCAAAGTGCTACAAGGAGCAACAGAATTAAATGACAATAAAACAAATAATAAAACAATTAAAATCAATAACAATATCAGCTAAGATCAAAAGTAGAATCATGAGGAGGTAGAGTATGCTTGGTCGAAAAGAAAGGTCTTCAAGCCGCTCTTAAAGTCAACCACAGACTGTGGGGCTCTTAGACAGTCAGGAAGAGAGTTCCACAGGCGGGGGGCAGCCACACTGAAAGCCCGGTTTCAACAAAGAATGATGACAACAGCGTCAACAATAAACAATCATTAGCCTAGCTTGGATGAAGACTTTTGCCCTCTGTGGCTGTTGAGGTTCTCACAATAAATACAGGTAGTCCCCGATTTACGAGCGAGATCCGTTACAACGAGTTGCTCGTAAACCGGAAATCTCGTATTTCGGAACGGTTGCCATGTCTCTCGTAAGTCCGGAATTTCGCTCGTAAATTGGAACGGTTTCGCTAGCGCGACTACAAACACTCGTTTTTCATCAAAAAACTGCTTATGAGTGCATAAAAATGATCGGAAACGTGTGTCCACATGTTTAGCTAACGAACTGTGGTGAAAAAACACATGAAAACTCAGTATTTTTTGCGTTTTTTCCAAAAATTCGCCAGCTCGTAAGTCTGGAACCTCGTAGATCAGAGCGCTCGTAAATCGGGGACTACCTGTAGCTGTTTCAAAGAACACCCTTATCATAATCTTCTTCTTTCGGCTTTTCCCTCTTCAGGGTTCGCCACTGCGAGTCATCCTCCTCCATCTCTTTCTGTCCTCATTCCAACTACCTCCATGTCCTCTCTAACTGCATTCATACATAGCACAATTTCCACCGGCACCCTGTTTGTCAACAGCACCGGTGGCGGTCATTGTTAACCCGGTCCTCGGTCGATCCAGTATGGTGTCACTTAGATGAACTTGCGTTATAATTTTGCCAAAAGTGTTTTACGTCAGATGCCCTTCCTGACACAACCCTCACCATTTACTCGGGCTTTGGACCGGCACAAGAGATGCACTGGCTTGTGCTCCCTAGGGGCTGGTTTACCCTCATCTCAGTATATTTCCATTTTATTAATTGATTTGATTGTTCTGGCAGAGGATTTGTTGCAACAAAAGGATTACAAAGCGGGCTCAGAAACAAGTGCATATGGTCCCACTGCCAGATGTTTGTTAAAGCTGTGTGAGTGTGGCAGCATTTGTAGAAACACACACACACACACACACATATATATCACACTGCTAACTTGAGCGGGTTTTAAGCGGTGGCGAGTTTAGGATTACAGTGGTTTACATCCTTTGACCTGCCCCTCCCTCCAGCCAGGTGTGTCACTAGATGGGAATGGATTCCTCTGACTCCTGTTAAAACGAAATAGTTTTACTACGTCCTTCTTCTTCCATCTCTCACCTTTTGTTGCCATTTAGATTTTGAAATTCCTCTGAATGAAAAATGATTCCTTAGTGTTTTGTGCAACAGACGGTCCCTTGCCCCCAGTCCCTCAATGGGGAGCAAATGAGTAGGGGGAGCAGATTCCTCTCACACAGAGCTCTCAGTAATTGTGTTACTGTGTGTCACTAGCACACCGCAGTGACAACAGCCTTTAATTAATCCCACGGTCCTCCCCCCACCATGCCTTGTCCATTGGTGGCGTCTCCCCCAAACTTTATTTTAATCAACTTTTTTCTCTCTGTTTGTATGTTTGCAGCAGTTGGAGGCATTTGTCAAACTCCTAGATACAAGATGGCACTGCTGCTTCATGCTTCTAAACTGACAGCCTGTTACATATTTTAAAAAAATCTGATTTGTGAAACTTAATTATTGTGGCAAACCACAATAACACATGGGTGTTACTCTTGATGAATGTTGGTGGACAGTAAAATATTAAGACTTTGTGGTGACCGTTATCGTTCTTGAACCCTGAAGAATTTTGGCAAGTTGGTTTTACAGTCCTAAAAGCTGCTGATGCTACCTAATTCATAATAATTTCAATCCTTAAACAAATGTAAATCTGGATAAGCTGTTGTGTGGAGGAGTGGGAAGACACATCAGGAGGGGGGCTCTGAGCTTTTGCTTGAATGTCAGGCAGTCAAAAGTCACAAATCAGACCAGCTCCACTGCAGTATCACTGACAAAGACATTACAGGTAGTCCTCGACTTACGACGGATATCCGTTCCTACTCTGCGTCGTAAATCGAATTTCAACGTGAGTCGGAACATACGTAAATGCTTCACCTTATACGTACAGTACTGTATTTTACCAAGCACTTAGCCTATCCTAACACAGTACCCTACATAATTATCAAAACACATACATTTGGGAGCCATAATGAAGTGAAAAAAAAGAGTTAATTTCCTACTGGTGTGCTGGTAAAGCTTCCTCCGTCCCTCCTCCGTATTCTCTATTGCGTTTACGTCGTAAAACCGCCGTCCAGCTCGGTCCATCCTCCGTACGTATTCGTTTACAACATAAAACTGCGTTCACAGTACACAAAGTAACAGTAAGTTGTACTATGTACAGTTTTGTTTTGTTTTTTGAATGTCCAGAGGACCAGACTTAGCTTTTTTAGAGAGTTCAGGGCAGCTGTGGCCTCCGCAGCTAGTAAAACCGGAAACTGCCGGAAACTGCGTAACTCGGCTTTTCAAAATAAATTTTTCAAAATATAAAAAAAAAAAAACTTTTGTCAGAGATGCGTCGTTACCGCGAAACGTCGTAACTCGAGACCGTCGTAAATCGAGGACTACCTGTATTACAAGTTTGGAAAAAGTAAAAAATCAAAGCTACAGTTTTCAGTTAACAAAGTTTAGAACAACTGTTTCATGATGAACCATTGGGCTGTTTGATAGCCGGCAGAACATTTCCTCATATTATGGTTGTTGTTTCCCATTTGAATCCTGAAGGTTTGGGGTGGAAAAAAAAAAGTTGGACAAGGACCGAATTGTGGGATATGAAAAAATTATATATTTTTTTGAATTTACGGTAAAACAAGGAATGTCTCTGAATTAGTTTACATGCAGGTTTTTCTAAACAATCTGTTTTTCCACAATTGGCATTTGCAATGAATCAGATGCTATGACACCTAACATGCAAAATGCTGTTGTTTACTATATCGCTTTTGGAACTTGTAAAAATTATATTTCTTTTCCACTTTTTGATACTCTATTTTTTAACCTTTGATGCATGCTTTAGTATTTATTGTGTTTTTGTTTAGTTTTTAGTTAGTCGAAATCAGTTCTTCTCATCCTGAACATTTCATTGCACCTTGTGTTAACCTGCATATGACAAATAAACAACATATCATAACTGGAATACCTGGCGAAAACTCCCGCAAACACGAGGAGAACATGCAAACTCTGTACAGAACAACATAGGTCCAAACTGGGGATTGAATCCAGGACCTTTGTCTGTGAGGCAACAGTAACCACTAATATGTCGTGCTGCCCAAATGTGACTTACAGGCAGATTTTTAAGCGCCATATCCACCACATTATAAGATAATGTTGCAGTATTAATATCACAAAGGACATCTTAGACTAAAATAAATCATATTTTTGAAGTAGGTAGCCCTCTAGTTACGTCAGGGATAGGGACCTACGTGTGTGACTTAGGTCGATGTTGTCGTACCTCGCGGACCAAAAACACCTGCCTGTCGTAGGTCCGCGTTTCTGACATAGGTCGCGGCTATACCGCTAACGGAGCGCCGCACACATATTTAATGGCATGAGACTGAAAAAGGAGACATACTAGGCCATGAACATGCACAGAACTGTACAGTAAATGAATACAGTACTGTACAAATAATAAAAAAATATAATGTCTTACTTTGAGCTGGTCAAAGCCTGCCTTCGTCTTATAGCATCAGCTCGGGTGAGAGCTCCCACAGCTTCCTTACGCTCCACACGCACACACGTGGTCAAAACTGTTTAAAAGAATGACTGTTAGCTTCTTAACTTCATACATTTGGAGCCAGAAAGAAAAAAAAACTTACTGAAAGCCGTTTCTCCGCGATGTTCCTCCCTCCAAAACAGCTGCTCGGCGTTAGCTACGGTTAGGCCGCGCCAGTAGCAGCACTGGTTAGCATGTCAGTTCATTCAAAAAGGCTGTCGGCTTTGTATCTCCGCGTTAGCTCGGTGTCCCCCGACTGCCAGGCGGACATTTGCGGCGAGCTCGCGGCCGCAGATGGCTCCTCCGCGGCATGTCGGCTCGGTGTCTTCGCCTGTGTTAGCTGCTCTGTTAGCTGCTGTCGTTAGCATGTCGGGCGGCGTTGTGGCCGCCGATCGCGGGGCGATCCGCGGCTGCTCCTCCGGGCCTGAGACGTCCACAGAGTTGGCCGAGTGTTTCCAGCAAATTTATCCGTATGAGGCAACCCTGAACGGACACACGGTCCTCAGTAGCCTCTGGTTAGGTTGTAACATGACGACCGGAAACGACCGGAAACGACCGGAAACGACCGGAAGTTGCGTAAATACGATCAGATTGTAATTAAAAACGAAATATTAATAATTATACTTTATTTATAAAGCCATTTAAAACAACCACAGCCGCAACAAAGTGCTATACACATGAAATTAATAACATTTAAACACACAAAAAAAAATAATAATAATAATTTTTTTTTTTTTTTTAATCATATTTTTATTAAATATGATAAAATCGTAAGTCTGAGTTGCCGTAGGTCGCAGGTGACGTAGGTCGAGGGTTTGCTGTACCGGTAACTTTCATTCATATTCTGCCTGATAATACTGTTTGTTCAGTCCAACGGACTCTCTCTGGCCTTGTTGTCTACACCTGGTTTAGATGGTAGTGACAGAAGAGCAGGCGAGGAAAGTGTGGGTTAATTGCAACTTATATTGTCGCACATTGCAAGTTTTAATAATATCCTGCTGTTACTAAAATCAAAAACAATTAAATATATATATAATTTGCAAAAAACAACAACAATTAAATGAATTTATTTGTACCCTGAGAAAGAGGTGCAGGAGAACGGTGCCATTCTAAACCTCGGTTTTCTTTCGGTATTACTCGGCTCCAGCAGGCATTAGGATCACAAAGTGGGCTAAACTTGCATGCGATTAGGCCGTCAGTGTCTGAAAATAATGAGCTGCAGACAGAGCCACATTGGCATGCAAATACTGTACTGACATTCAAAGCTGGCTTAACATAAATGGGAGAAGCAAATGGATCGAAGCGGGGCTTTAGCCTCCAACTGCAGCGCTGCAAACCTGCTGGGGGTATGAAGCAAGTTTGGACCCATCAGGGCTGTTATGAATGAAATGATTATTCCTCTGCGTCGGACATCGCAGACAAATGAAAGTTAGGGTCGATTATGTTCTAAGGGGGATGTGGTGTTGATCTCATAAAGGGCATCAGGAGATGTATGGCCTCTTACAAGATCATTTAAAGCACTTAATGGAAGACGGGAATTAATGGGTGCCACAGAGAAGAGTCAATTATATGGATATTTTCATAACATATAGCTTATAGTTCATAGTGTAATGGCATCAGCACTAATCAGCTCTTCTGCTTCTGTTTTGGTTATAGCCTGTTTTAAATGAGAATTTTGACTGTAGTTTAGGGGGTACAATGAGTTGCTGTCTTTGTACAGTGACACGAAGGCGTTGTCATTGTCTCGTGTTGTCGGGTGGCACCGTCTTGATGGCGGTGCTTCTTGTTAATTTATATTAATGTCAGCCAATTTCGAGTCACGATGGATATATGTGCATGCCTTGTGCTCTCAGGCAAAAAATTGGATTCATTAAGAAGACGGAGGAGCTGGTTAAGTTTTTTGGCCTTGTGGTTTCAGGTCACTGAGTAATGTGAAGAGATGGAGAGGGTCCTGGCCTGGAGCTTGGGGGGGAGCCAGTCAGAGATGGAGGAGAGAGAACAACACCCCCCCACACAGGGTCGCATCACTCACGCTGACACGCCTCTCAACATCCTCTGTTTTCAGCCCCTCTGCTCTTTTACTGCCAGAACAAATTGTGCTTGTGAGCGAAAGCAGCCATGTCACATGTGATAGTCGAGGGGACAACTGGGCGAACGGGAGGGGATGACTTCGGGCGGTTTTGTTTTTGCGTATATCAATCAGTGTGTTTGACTGTTTATGCTAATCACACGAGGTGACAGTGTGCACTGGTTCACATGAAAGCACAACTAATCAGAACAACTGTAACAATCGTAATTGCGTAAACAAAGAACGCCCGCAGTTGGAGGCGTTTGCATGGGTTAGCAGGAGTCCTTCTGTGTCAAATGCAATCATGGATGAGCGATGAAGATGGATTTAAAACTGAAAAAAGAATTCTGAATACTTTAAGAATGCATGTTATTAAATAAAACATCACACCCCACTGATGTGGACTAATATGTTTTTGCAGCGTTTGCTTGTGTGTCTGCTACTAAAGAATTCACGGCATGAATTTGCATGAAACCACTAGACATGTACGTCTACAACACACAAACTTTTGGAGTCAGCCTAATTTAAGATGGCCGTGACTGCTAAGCAACCTTGACGAACACAAAAGCAGCAGTAACAGCTAATTTTGAGAGATGTTAAGCTAAAACGGGCGGCCGTGGCGTAGTGGTAATGGCAGTCGTCCCCCGATCGGAAGGTTGGAGGTTCGAATCCCGGTTCCCCACACCATGTGTCGTTGTGTCTCTGGGCAAGATACTTAACCCAGAGTTGCTCCCGGTAGGACTGGAAAGGCGCCTTGCATGGCAGTCTGCCGCTACCGGTGTATGAATGCGTGTATGAATGGGTGGATGGTTGGTATTGTAAAGCGCTTTGGGGCTCCTCACAGGGGGCTAGAAAGCGCTATATAAATAAGCTCCATTTACCATTTAAAACTTGATGTAGTAGCTGAGAATCATTTACAGCACATAGTCTGAGCCTGACATCCTGTGATGTGATAGAGATCACACGTCATTTTCCAGGTTTCAACACGTCATAGACTTAAACTCTGGCAATTAATGCAAGACCTTCGATTTTATTTCTTCTTCTTTTTTTGTTTGTTTGTGGCTTTTCCTTCTTCAGGAGTCGCCACAGCGAGTCGTCCTTCTCAGTCTCACTCTGTCCTCACTCCTTCTACCTCCACGCCCTCTAACTGCATCCATATACAGTATCTCCTCTTTGTCTTTTTCCTGGCAGTTTCATTCCTAATAGCCTTCTACCAATATACCCACTGTCCCTCCTCTGGACATGTCCAAATCATCTCAGTCTGGTCTCTCTAACTTTATCTCCCAGTTGTTCAACATGTGCTGTACCTCTGATGATCTCATTCCTAATTTTATCCATCCTTGTTACTCCTAAGGAGAACCTCAATATCTTCATTTCTGCCACTTCCAGTTCTTTCTCTTGTCTTTTTGTCCATGTCTCTGTCTCCAGACCAGACAACATGGCTGGTCTCACCACTGTATTGTATACATTTCTTTTTACCTTTGCTGACACCCCTTTATCACAAATCACTCCTGAAACTTTTCTCCATCCACTCCATCCTGCCTGGACTCTCTTTTTCACTTCTTTCCCACAGTCCACCTTTTCTTGGACAGTGGACCCCAAGTACTTGAAGTCCTGCACCTTTGTGACCTCTGCTCCTTGTAGTCTCACTGGTCCACCAGTCTCCCTCTCATTCACACACATGGACTCTGTCTTACTACAAATGACTTTCATTCCTCTTCTTTCAAGTGCATACCTCCACCTCTCCAAATTCTCTTCCACCTGTCCCCTGTTCTCACCAACAAATGGCAACAAATGCAAGATATTGGATTTTTTTTCTGCTTTTGCTATAAAGTGATGGAAAACATTTCAGAAATAATATCTAAGATTTTAGATTTGGATTATTTGTTTGCTCTTATATTATGGACTCTGGACTGTACTTAAATAATATAGCTCCTTTCTATCTTATCAAAACACTTAAAGCTCTTTACAACACAATCCGTGCACTCATTTACCCATTCATACACTGATGAGACACACATCAGAGACAATAGCCGTGTTTCCATCTATTTTCATTTCGAATTTTGAGCTAATTTTTGAAATCTCGCAAAAATGTAAATACATATTAATGCGGATCAGAAGTGTTTCCATCAACTGGCTTAAAAGCGCATCTACCGGGCCACGCACAGCGTCATTACGTCAGACGTCAGCGTCATTACGTCAGACGTCAGCATTACGCATGTCTACAGTAAACAGGAAGTAGCGGTTGAAAACAGAACCCGGCCACACATCTCGTCAAAATGGAGAGAATATTTCAGGTACGCGTTGCTATCGGGCAAGTTGTATTTATTCTGTCATGCAAACTAGTTTTAGCGATGTTACATGTTGTCCGGAGCGGAAACAGCTGAACGTCACGTGACGTGAATGTTTGCTACGGCAGAACTGAGTCGGCAAATCTGTTTCCATCTGTCGTTTTGCGCATCTGGTCATTTTCGAAGATCCCAAAAACTACCTCAAGCGAGCGTATAAACTTTTTGGCGAATTTGAGGAAATAAATTCGCATTTTGCCGTTTCCATTAAGCTTTTCTGCTGCGATACTTCAAAATGCGCATCTAGAAACCTTGATGGAAACACGGCTATTGAGGGGTTTAGTGTCTTGACCAGGGACACTTCAGCATGTGACTGCTGGTGGAATCGTACCCCTAACCCATTGGAGAACGACTTCTCTAACCACTCAGCCATAGCTGCCCCTATATTAGATAATAAAAACATTTCACTCGGTTTATTTAACTAATAA
This sequence comes from Garcialebias charrua, assembly GCA_038048925.1. Lineage (NCBI taxonomy): Eukaryota > Metazoa > Chordata > Actinopteri > Cyprinodontiformes > Rivulidae > Garcialebias > Garcialebias charrua. The sequence goes on from JBBPBX010002499.1 coordinate 71,889, forward strand.
TAATGCATTATTTGAGATAATTAATAGTTATTTAGAAATGGAAATCAGTTCTGTGCTGTGTGACCCTGAACTCTTCATTTACATATATTTTTCACAAGCGGTGGACATAAATTAATTTGTTTCAATGACATTTACTGTTATTATTCGTATGAAAGTGTGCTTTATACATTAGATCTTGCTTTTTTCCGCCCACCTTATATCCTAATGTAAAACCACTGAATGATCTTCATCCATCGTTCAAAGTAAACATGTTAGTTTCATCCAGAAGTTTTGGAGCAGTTCATGCACTGGGTTTAAAGAAAATAAATGCACCGCATCGGGGCATTCACAACTTTCTTTCTCATATCTCATTAATTAACACATTTTAAGTTTTTACTTAGTGGAACAAGAACAGATTTCATGGCCTCAAGGCCTTGGCTTGACTTATGTTATCAGCATTGCTCATTAATCTGCAGCTCTGTTTGATGTGTGTTCTGTATCCAATTAGATGTGAGGGAGCGACAACCTCAAGTGCCTCTATTTAGTTTCTAGTTTATGTGTGTGGTTGTTTTCAAGATGCCAGTTTATCTTAACAAAACAGGTTTTTCTTGTTTAAAACAGCTGCTCCTGTTCTCTGCTGCATTATTTTAGTTCAAAATATTCCTCGGTTTTGGGTTTTAATGTGTTTGACTTTACAAAACAGCAGCATGTTTACCTTTTGATCATTTCAAAATGCTGATTTTTGTTGTTGATAGGTTTCTACATTTCTTGATGAGATAATTTTCACATGTATCTACAGTACATTGCAAAGTCATGAAGATCATACATAAGAATTTGTAAATTAAGAAAAAAAAATCTGTACAAAATTTTGCTCATAGTGATGGCTAATGTGTCCTTAAATAATTAAATAATTCATACGCAAGAATGGTAACCAAGACTCACCCATTGCTTATCTGCTAAAACAACTAAATTATTGAAAATAGGTCAACCATTGAATTTATCAGCTGTGTTTTTTTTTTTAACCTACAACCACGTGACTCAAGCTTCCTCGTGGTTTATGTCGGTTTCAGCTAAGTGATTTGTTTACGTTGAAGATGGACCTTCATTTTAGATTACCGTACACTCAACCTATCTGCAAAACTACTCTTGTAACCTCTTGAACTGCACTGCTTGCTATAGTTCAGGATTGACTCTTTATGTTTTGAGCTCATACTTTGCAAATGAATGAATGATCCTCCATCTGCCTGCACAGACAAACCTCTACGGAACAGTTTGGTTCCACCTTGGATGTTCTGTGTCTGCCAGACCCAGTTCTGGAGGGCAGTCTGGGAAGGCAGTTGCCGCGGTCGTTGTCATCATCATGCTGCCAAAGTGTTTGCGCTGCTAACAAGACCGCAATGCTAACAGAACCACACTTCTAACAAGACTGCTCTGCTAACGGAACCACACAGCTAAAATAACCACACTGCTAACCGTACCATGATGCTAACGGGACCATGTTATTAAGAGAACCTCACTGTCTAAAGAACCACTCTGCTAATAGGACTATGCTGCTAACAGAACCACACTATTAACAGTACCACGATGTTAACAGGACCATGTTGCTGAGAGAACCTCACTGCCAACAGAACCACTCTGCCAATAGGACTGTTTCTAACAGAACCACACTGCTAACAGTACTATGACGCTAACAGGACCATGTTGCTAAGAGAACCTCACTGCCAACAGAACCACTCTTCTAATAGGATTATGCTGCTAACAGAACCACACTGCTAACAGTACCATGATGTTAACATGACCATGTTGCTAAGAGAACCTCACTGCCAACAGAACCACTCTGTCTATGTTTCTAACGGATCCACACTGCTAACAGTATTATGACGCTAACAGGACCATGTTGCTGAGAACCTCACTGTCAACAGAGAACTCTTCTAATAGGACTATGCTGCTAACAGAACCACACTGCTAACAGTACCATGATGCCAACAGGACCATGTTGCTAAGAGAACCTCACTGCCAACATAACGGGCGGCCGTGGTGTAGTGGTAATGGCAGTCGTCCCCCGATCGGAAGGTTGGAGGTTCGAATCCCGGTTCCTCACACCATGTGTCGTTGTGTCCCTGGGCAAGACACTTAACCCCGAGTTGCTCCCGGTAGGACTGGAAGGCGCCTTGCATGGCAGTCGCCGCTACCGGTGTATGAATGTGTGTATGAATGGGTGGATGGTTGGTATTGTAAAGCGCTTTGGGGTCCCTCACAGGGGGCTGGAAAGCGCTATATAAATAAGCTCCATTTACCATAACCACTCTGCTAATAGGACTATGCTGTTAAAAGAACCACACTGCTAACAGTACCGGTGCTAAAATAATCTCACTGCTAACAGAACCATGGTGCTAACAAGACCATGTTGCTAAGTGAACCTCACTGCTAATAGGACCATGCTGCTAACAGGTCCACCCTGCTAACTGTACCATTGTGCTAACGGGACCATGTTGCCAAGTGAACCTCACTGCCAACAGTACCACTCTGCTACAGTAATAGGACTATGCTGCTAACAGAACCATGATGCAAACAGGACCATGTTGCTAACAGAACCTCACTGCCAGCAGAACCACTCTGCTAATAGGACTATGCTGCTAACAGAACCATGATGCTAACAGAACCATGTTGCTAACAGAACCTCACTGCCAGCAGAACCACTCTGCTAATAGGATCATGCTGCTGTAGATGTATTTCTTTATCACTTTTGGTGCCTTGTTTTGTATTTTTGTTGCAATCTTTGGTATTTCTATTTTTATTTTATTTTATTTTTGTGGCAATTTGAGACAGTTCTCATCCTGAGCATTTAATTGCATTGTTGACCTTGTGTGGATCTGCATAAGACAATAAACCTAACCTACCTATGAATTCATCAAATTCTAAATTATTCCAATGTGATAAATTTGAATTATTGTGTTTTGTATAGTTCTAAAGCTACTTAAACCATTAGAGAGGCGTTTGACCTTTTCCTCAGATGTTTCCTTAGTTGATGTTAAGAATGCCACTTAATAAATGCCAGAGGCTTTTTCTGGAGTGGAGCATCCTTATGGTGGACAGGTTGTCTGTCAATGTCCCTGATGAGTGGATTTGTTTTGTGGGCACTGATATGCATCAGTTTCTCATTTCTTGAGATTCTTGAACTAAGCCTGACCTGACCCTGCTGACATCTAATCAGTCATAGCCTGTACGTTTTGATCCTACTAATGGTGCTGATGGAGACAAACCATGCACAGCTTCTGCATGGGTGAGGTCACCCAGGGGTGCTCCGATGTGAGCATCTATAGGAATGCAAATGTGACCGACTGCCTGACCAGTAGATTACAATGGGAATAACAGGAGCTTGGGGCGAACGGTGCAGCTGCCCCATTTGCTTTAATCACCAAGTCACACAAAAGAAAAACATAATCAAGCTGTGCATCCGTGTCACAGAAGAGACAAATGCACGAGGCAGCTTGTGTTGTTTAGAGCGCTGTCTGACCTCAGGGAGAACTTGACAGTGATTAAAGAAACCTTTAAAAGGACAGATGAGTCAGGGGGTCATGAGTGATAAGTGAGGTCACGGAGGATTGTCTGGAGTTTTGTTCATCAATTTTGTCTTCAACTTTGTTAAACCAAAACGTACAAAGCAGCTCTGTTTTATCTTTTATTTTTCAGTGAAAGCCAGATGAATGGCGTGCTCCTTTTTAAAATTTTGGCTAAGCTGTAATTTATCACTCAGGTGTGTGGATTTATGGGAACGGCTTGCTCGGTGTCTGTAAAGGGATCAGCATGCCGCAGTCACTTCAGGCTCATTACTAAAAAGACAAAAACTTGAACGCGTCGTATTTGATCTACTTCTGGATCAAAATAAATCTTAAAACGTTTTAAGACATTCTTACTTTTACTGAATATTAGGATGTTCAAAATAGTTTAATTTCCCATTCTCAGCATTTGTGAAGACACCTCAATTAAAGGTGGGAATCTGAGGTTGCAAGAACAGCTGAAATCTCTACTATTTGTTTTAGCTAAGCCAACATGTGATGGGTTAAATGCAGAGAACTAATTTGTCATTGAATGGCATATGTGTCAAACTCTAGGCCTGGAGGCCAAATGTGGCCCTCATTGACAATTTATCTGGCCCCCAAGATGATATGTGAAACGTAAAATACATCTATCTCTTGAATTTTTCAGTAATCTTTGATTACGGTGTCGAAAGCACAACAGAGAACATCAAATGAGACCATTAAACTCTTGTTGAGGAACACAGGTTCCAAGGACCAAGAAAAAATGTTAGGTATCTGATTTTTGTAGTTTTGGAAATGTGCCTTGGTTTGAATATGGTTTTAATTTTGTCCCCCTTTTTTAAGTGAGTTTGACACCCCTGTTGGATGGGAACATACAACAATGACAACACATAGCACTTTACTTAAATATAATCTTTAGATAGGAATCTATAGCTCAGTCCAAGATGACTGCCGTAGCTAAACAGCCTCAGCCAACTTCCAGCACATATACTTACACTGTTTAAATAAGGTCTACTTTTTACAATCAACTGTTCTATCTGTTAGCAAAATGTCTTCTAAACCACTGGATAGATTTTAATGAAAGTGTCAGAAAGTTATGAATGGGTGCACATCTAGAACTTACTAATATTTCAACTATGCCAAACACAAAAATAACCACAACTCCATCAGTTTTACAGACGTTAAAGTAAAATTTGGTGTGGTAGTAATTGAGCATTATGCCAGACAAATATTCAGAGAGCGAGAACTTGTGCAGTATTTTTTGTTAATAATGTTGACGTTAACTGTTGGTGTGAACTCTGTTGGTTTGTTTGCAAAATATCTCATGAACCACTGGATAGATTTGAATGGAACTAAGAAAATAATGATTGGGTGTTAATCTACAAAATATAAACATCTGGAGTCAACCTAATATAAAATGGCTGCCACAGATAATTGGTCAACACCAAAATGTTTAGTTAGTACAGATACTGAGTTATGTGTAGTAGTAGCTGAGAGTCACCCTCAACACATACTCCAAGTGCTAACAAGAAGATCTTGCACGTTGCCTTATACTGCGCATAAGGTCACTTATAAAATTAGACCAAATGGTTGTAACTTCATCCCTTCTCACCGGATGATTTCAGGCTGAAACTTTGGCATATCACAGTTGTAGCCTTTTGTTCCTTTTTATTTAGAAATATATATTACTGAAACAAGATAAATCTGAGTACCACAGCCAAAGAACAAACTGTTTACAACATACATATTTATATCTGGGAGTTGTTAAAGTGATCTATTTTAATTTCCAGTTGATTTAAAAGATACTTAATGTGCAGTGAAGATTTACTGTATATTGAAGTTTTTCAGCTTTGTGCCGTTTTATTTAAGTTTTGAGCGTTCTGGGTGCACAATGTGATTTAATGTTTTTCTTAAACAGAGTACTTGTGCTATAGTAAGTTTTTTGTTTTGATCTATCAAAAGCTGTAAAGTTTTGAATGGATATCTCAATAACACTAGGATGGCAGAAAATGATGTAATTTTCCATATCGCAACTAATTATGTATAAGATTTTATGGACCTTTTATATAGGGGCTGCAGTAGCTTGGTGGTCAGTGCCGCAGTCTTGTAATCCTGAGGTTACGGGCTCAAGCCCAGGTTGCATCAGGAATGGCGTCCGTGTAAAACAAATGCCAAATCTTTTATGCAAGTTTGCTCGCTGTGGCAACCCCTGAAGAAGGGAGCAGCCGAAAGAAACAGTAATGGACTTTTTCCCTGTGTGAGCTGCAATATGTCATTAAGTGTGCCACTTTGGGCAAAGTATGCCCTTTTCTCTGATTAGATGGGCACACCTGCAGGATCTTCTGATACCAACTTCCATTGTTGTGTGCCTGGTCCCTGGGATAGTCATTATACTGTAGGCCAGTGTTTCCACTGTCCAGTTTTTGTTCCGTCATGATACTTCTCTCTGACCAGTGTTATACATGCAAATAGGTACCAGTATGTGGTGGTGTCTCTTGCTTTTTATTTCAATTTTTTATATGAAGTTCTTGGTGATTTGAAATCTGAATAGTGTTCCTGTTGACTGTATGACACTCAGACGGTATTCACTTGAGTACAAAATTATTATTTTAATTAACCAAGCAGCTAAGGAGCTGAAATTGAAGAGAAATATTTGTTATGGGAAGAAATTACAGAAGTAAATGTTTTATAGCTTGTTTTTGTAATTGAGTTAAGACAAAGAAAAGTTATGTTTTTTGTCCACTTTTATTCTTTAATATGACCAATGTTTTCATATTCAAGTGTGTATGAAAAAAGTCACTGGTTTCTTAAAAAGCTAAATACAATAAGCATTAGATCAAGGCACATACAAGACTGGCCAAAGGGCATACAATGCACTTTGGTTTTCAAATGTAAAGAACCTTTAAACTTCAAATTGTGGAAACATAAAAATGTGTTCATTTTAAAAATAATACAAAATATAATTCCAAACAAGGAGTTGCTGACACCGTGGGAATTCCGATAAGCCAACAAGTTTAGTCTTTTTTTGGCCTGAAGACTAGACTGACGTATGGTACATGGTACTAAAGAATGCCGCCATTGTCATTTGGCCATTGTTGGCTTGTACAAATAGTTAGTGTTGGGGGAGATCTGTGTCAGCTTGACCTCTACTTGTATAAGGAGTAGCAAGCTCCTTAAGTTTGATGTGCTTTATGCCCTGTGCTGTGGCCTACAATCCTATCAGTAACATTGGAATCCTGCTTTGCTGTTTTGTCTTCTTGCAAATAGAACAAATTAACGCATTGAGCAAAGCAGAAACAAAAATCATGGCACCTTATCTTTAGTTATTCATAACCACACATTAGGTGAATACTAGAGAAAATAAATCTTGGTCCATAGTAAGTGGTGATAGCTACTGACTGCTCATTCTGTTAAGAGGACTGCATGCCTGCTTTGTGAATTAGTTGACAATCTGTGCCTTAGTTTATCGTCTCGCCATTTTTTTTGCCTTTTTGTTTTTCTAAATAGACACAAAGGTAAAATAATGACCTGTGCTTATACTACAAGGTTTCCTAAAGTCTGATTGTTCAACACAGCAATGAAAACCCACTTTCACAGTTGACAAGTCATCATATCTTAATAGAACACAGAGTTTCTTTTGTTGGTTGATAACCTTAAGCAAAGGAAATACAGTACAAATTACTACAAACCCCTAAAATATAGAAGTGCAGGTAGTTATCCACTGATGGTTCAGTGATGGCCTGCAACTGGAACGTTCTCCATCATCATAAAATGTCCTTAAATATAAATTATATGGCAAATGTACAGAACATTGCTTCCTTAGTTCTATATATCCAGTGTTTTGTAAAAGTTTTGCCACTTTGTTTCAGTCACACACTCCTCATGAATGTCCGTGTGCAATATCATGAATGGGAATGGTCTGAATCTGGTATTCCACTGTCTCTGTAGCTCCTGTTGTTAATGCTGTTGTCAGTATGCGGGCTTTTGTATAAACTTAAGCCATTAGGTGGAAATATTGTGTGTATCACAAACTCCTCCTTGGACACAGGCAGGTGATTTATAGGTATCATTTGAAAAGAAGTTTCTCTTATTTCTAGAATGGAGTTGTCCTTTTTAGTGCCAGCCTCAGCATAGTCATCCTTTCTCCGACGGCCTTTATTGTAGGTGCAGTTCCTGGAAAAAAGTGAACCATTCCTGTGGACGTACCAGCACACCAACGCCAACATGATTATTGCCAAAAGAGCCACAGCCCCTCCAATGATGGCAGCCAAAGGCAGACTGGAATTTTTGTAAGGCTCTTTCTCCTGCTCTCGGTTTAAAGTTGTGGTCGGGTGGTATGGTTTGTGTGATACCGTTTCTGTGTCGATGCAAACAGGGGTCTCGTCTGACAGGTAAATGTTGCTGGTCTCCATGGGAACCATGCATATTCTATAAGAGGACTCCGGCTCTAATGCAGTGAGCAGATACTCCGTCTTCTCTCCTTGCACAATGGTCTCAGTGATGGATCCAAAGGCGGGGCTGTGCCCCAGCTTGAGCCAACTGAGCCGCAGGGCAGTCATGGGTTGTGACACTCTCCATGATATATGTATTGCATCTGCACTACTTGATTTCACACTGATGGTGATGATCTTTCTGCCTGAAGCGGTGGTAGTGCTGTGGTAATTCTTGCTGAAGTCAGGTCCTTTTACTGCAGGCCTTCTAGTGACGAATAAGGGCCACTGGGGCTGTGATGGGCGTACATTGTTAGAGACTGTGCTTGTCTCATATGTGGAGTAGAGTTCTGAATCTGTACACCCAAACATGTCTGTAGTTAGATCCTTGATCGCCATGCCTTTGACCTTATCAGGACCCTGGCACATGAATCCACGTACATTCACCTTTGATGGCAGTGACCGCAGCCAGTCACGCACCCATTTCATCCTGCAGTTGCATTGCCAGGGGTTGTTTCGCAGCAACAGCTGTGTGAGGTTGTCCAGATCTTCAAACACACCCTGTGGGAGACTGCTCAGGTTGTTACCAGACAGGTCCAGGCGATACAGCTGCCTGAGGAAAGCAAAAGCCCCAGGCGGGACCCGATTAATATGATTATCTTGTAGGCTCAGCTTTTCCAAACTGGTGCCTGGCAAGTTTGCTGGCGGTGATGTCAAGGAGTTCCTCACGAGCGAGAGCTCAGTCAAGTTGATCAGGTTGATGAGAGCCATCTCCCCAATCCCTCGGTTGTTGAGCAGGTTACCATCCAGGATTAGTCGTTTCAGGTTGATGAGATCTTGCAGCGATTGCTCTGCGATGGAAGAGATGCGGTTATCATCAAAGCGCAGCTCCTCGATACTCATGGGTAGGCCTGAAGGAATGGCACTTAGATGGTTTCGGGAAAGAAAAAGCAGTCTCAGGTGATTACTGTCCCTGAAGGCCCCTTCCTCTATGCTGACTGCTGACACAGAATTATCATCCAGGTGAAGTTCCTCAATATAGGGAATCTGGGCTAAAGAGGCATGGGTAATCATCCGAATGTTATTCTCCTGAAGGTGGAGCTCTTTCAGCCCAAGGGGAAGATTAGTGGGGAACTCATCCAGATTGTTGCAGTAAAGGTAGATCTTCTCCACGTTTGTGAGTCTACGAAGCTCAGTAGGAATGCCTGCACTCTTAATACGGTTGTTCTGCAGATAGAGTACTGTAGCGTCTAGGGGCATACCCATAGGAATGGAAGTCAAGCCACGGTCATTACAGTATATGAAGGTTCCATCACAGCGACAGGCTGAGGGACATGAGGCAGAGGTGACCAAAGGGTTAGCAAGACCCAGCAGCAGCCCAATCCTGACGAGGAAGAGGATAAAGGACTTGCACTGATGTACCATCTTGAAGGTGTGTATCCTAGCAGTCTAGTCACTCAAGGGGCTCTGTGGAAAAGGACAAAAAAGATTTAATGTATACAGTAAGTCCATTAAAGGAGAGAGAGATTCTAGTTTTTATAATTGCAGTGTTTTAAAAGCTGCCTGCAGCACTTTTTAAATACTGCTGAAATAATCAGTTTGTGTTTGTCCAAAGACTGATATGAATTGATTAAGATGATTATTACAGAGTGGAATCATATAAATAGTTAACTTTCTAATAAATATTACATTTCTAAAAATAAGTATTTTAAACATGAAATCAAAACTGAACTGTTTTATTTATATATGTGTTATTTAAAACATACTTTAAAATCTCTGTGAATTGAAGCCTTGAGTTTTTCCATTTTTAAATTATAAAAAAAGTAATGTTTTTATTTTCAACTTTTTCTACATCTATTTGTGCAAAGTGCATAAAGGTGAAAAATGTTTGGACTTGTTTGAACTATGAAGTAAATGACCCACCTTAAATAATGTAGATAATTTTATTATAGCTGGTTTCTTGCTAGATATATTTTTAGTCAGCTTTCTTTGGTTACAAGTCTGACAAGATTAACTGACCCTCCTTAAATCATTGTTACCATTAGACAATTTGATTATAACTAGTTTCTTGCAATCCATCATGGATGGATGAAACTATGAAACTATCCATCCATGGATGGATGGATAGTTTCATAGTTTCATATATCTTGCAAGAAACTATCCATCCATGGATGGATGGATAGTTTCTTGCAAGATATATTTTAGTCAGCTTTCTGAGGTTACAAAATGATTTTGATAACGTCACGTTTGGTGACATAGCATGATTATTTGAGCCTTATGAAACATCTTTCTTTTTCTCTGTAACGGGATATGAAATAATCTATTTCCTGAACATACAGAAGATTACATTTAAAAATAACATTGCTAAATTGTGAACTTTTTCATTAATTAGACTAATAATACATTTACATAATTGCTGGAAGTGATCAAAACAGTAAAAAGGGAAGACCCAGTGCAGTCTGTATTGCTGTACCTTATTTAGACGAAGCAGTAAATCTCTTCCAGCAGCCAAAAATAAAAGCAAAATAAAATAAAAAATCCAATCAAGATTTCTTCTTGAATGTGCTCCTATCCCCTCTGAAAGAGAGAGAGAAAGTTTGTCCAGTGGGGGTTTCTTGTGATATCCCGACCTGGTCAGTGTTTGCTGAGCTGATCCTTGTTTGGACGGTGACCTCCTCGGTGTTGTCAAAGGCTCATTCCTTCAATGCCTTTACCATGGCAGATAAGCCAGCACAAAAAAACATCCCCTCTCACTACAAAAGCGTGCGCCCTCAGGTGATATTAAAAAATCCTAATGGCTGCTGCTATTGTCAAGCTCAACAGCCATAACAGCAAATTATTTCTTTTTTTTGCGTGGTGCTGTGATCCGTGAGTTGGATGGCATGAGCTTTAACAAAGGCTTCTTTCTGCCATCAGGCCAGGCAGACATGATGGGTTGACACAAAGCTGGTCTGAGCCATGCCAATCCCCTCTGCCACAGGCTCAATCCAGGCCTGTGCACTCGTCTTCAGGTAACCCAGAATCCTTTGCTCCCTTCCCGAGCCTGTACACACATTAATCCAGAGATCTGGTTCCTTTTCCCGAAGCAGATAACCAGGGTTCTCGTCGTCTCCGGGGAGAGAAACGGGACGAGTTGCTTATCCTTGTGGGTGCAGCCTCTCTCATGCATCTGCAGGTTGAGTCATACTGTACCCTCCTCACACCTGGGACATGGTTCTGGAAAATAAAATAAAGAGAAGTACATATTTAGTCACATTTTCTTATAATTTACTTCAAACCAGGAATACAGTACATATAAATCTTTGTAAAACTCTTGGTATTTCTGGGAAAACTATCTGAGACCTTTGACCTTTTATTGTGAATAAAAAATAAAGTTAAAAACGCCCTTCCTTTGTTCCGGTCTCTTTGCCTGTTGACCTTTTACAGCCACTCTCTCTGACGACTTTTTAATTTTTCGTGGCGATAGAAGAATGTCTGAGTATGCAAAATACGACTTTGATTTAGACCCTGAACTCAACAATGGCTGAGGGCGGAGCTTCTCGCTGTGGTTCAACGCACAGCTGAACTTTTGAGTATTTTACTAGAAAGTCCTGTGGTGGAGAATAAAACAGTCATCTGTGGGAGTGAGACATTTGTATTTCAGATGATAAGAACATATCCAACCAGATCCTAGTGATCTGATCACCAATGCAACACATTTAAAGTTTAAATGAAACAGACAATTTCTCTTCATGTTACACCCTGCTACTTCATGTAACCCCCCTCCCCCAGCCCCATATACACTCTGGAGGCTGTTTCCTCTTTGTAAAAATAGATTTGCCGTCTTTTGCCAAAGAACATGCTACATTTCCATTTACAACACAATAGTGTCTAATGTAACCATGTGACCTGATTGCTTCCACCGCCTGCTGTAAAACTTCCAAAGGTAAATGAGGAACAAGAGGGCCCGGCCATTTAACAGTTGTAACCCCCCGACAAGGAGAAGATTAGGGAATTGAGAGGCTTGTAACTTGATTACAAGTCCTGGGATGCTGTCTCATAATAACACCCACCCCTTCCTTCTGTTCCATCTAAACATGAGCTCTCAGTCCTCTATTACATTAGTAGTAGATTATAGTCTCGGGGAAAAAAGAAAAAGAAAAAAGCACCAGATGCAACCTCGACTAACTTTGCCGAATAAATGGGAAAAAAAGATTAAATACTGTAATGGAGTTTTTGAAAATGGCGGGGTGATGGAGGGATACATGTGCCCTCTTGTCTGTGGGAATGAACTTTTAATGCAGCATTTAAAAGGCACCCCCCACCCACACCTGAAAGTTCTCCATCTTTTAAAATATTTCCATTTAAGCTTTTGTAGTTTGATTTCATGAAAATTCATTTGCATTTCTGTTCTTACGCAGATAATAGACTACTGCGGTTATGACACACTCCTTTTTATGCAGTATAGTGGTGCACAGTTTTCATTTGTTCACCTCTCTGACCGCTGCAACTCTGTTACATTTACAACCTGAGTCACTGTGGGGCAAGGGTCGCTTACTAAAATAACATGTAGCCTGATTTTTCACGAGTCTGCAAATAAAAATAGGGTTTTCTCATTTTAAATCGGCACGTTTACGCCTACTTGATTCCCTCCTCTCTCTTTTTCCATGCTCATCGGATTTCAAGAGTGGCCCCCACATCATTGTTCGCTACAAGGCAAGCATGTGGAGCGTGTAGACTCACGGAGGGGGTTTTGGCTTTTAAAACTTTTTTTTTCCCACACGGAAAATTCAAAACATCTCCTGCTTCGAGCCGTGCATTCGGCAAGCATCTTTACCGGATCCCTTCATTTAAATTCTACTACGTCTGTGTGCAAATAATTATTTTGAGAGCAATAGTCGCTGAGTTGAACTTTTTTTTTTTTTGTGATGGATGCCTTTCTCCATCGCTCTAATAAGCGTCGCCAGGAGGACAGAGGATTTCTCTCGCAGTTCAAGTGGATTCTGCTTCATTTAATTTGAACTGGCGAAGTTAAATTGGCCATCGGGGGGGGTGCATGTGTGTGCATGTGTATAGCTTTCAGTGGAGAGAGTGGGAGACTCGCACAAAGCTGGACATTGATAGCCATTGTGAAGGGAACACGCATAAATGCACATTAGTCTTCCATAACAGAGATGGAGATTTTGTGCCTCCTGGTCATACACTCCCCCCAAAAAAACTAAAATAGAAACAATTTCATGCCTGTCGAAAGTACTGCAGGAAATAACGACCTTTTCTCGGCTAAAATGCAGAATAATGTTACATCGACTGCATTTAGAGAGGAAGGAGCTGCAGAAGTTGTAATGGCTGACTTCAATTATTCATGAGCTCTGAAATTAATTTTAAACCACAGCACAGCTCTCTACAGGGAAATCAATTGTGTTTGTATGTCATGTTGGTATACACTTCATAATTCACATTATAATTCTGAATTATGATTGATTACATAGAGTGTAGTTGCTACATTTTTATATATTTTTTTTGCTCCGACAATGGCTCCATAAATGTGTGTGTGTGTGTGTGTGTGTGTGTAAAAGAAACTAAAGCTTATTATTTTATTATCATAAAGAACAAATAAATGGAAGGTGTTGTCGATGTGTTAAGCTAAGCTAACCAGATACTATGCTGGTGAAGATTCTCAGTCGTCCAGGACATGATAAAATCAAAAAAGGCGTTCAATACAGAATCAACTGGACTTTATTTGTTGCAGAAAACGTTTCGACTTCTGTCCAGAAGTCTTTTTCAATTCTGAATGAAAGGAAGCTAACCAGATACTGTACTGTATTTTTTTAATTATATTTTGAACACTTGTCTTTTTGGTGCTATTTCCATGTTCCCACAGACCTTTTTGTGGACTAATTTGGAGGGCACCTGGCAGAAACACAATTCAGGATCCCATTGGAGTACACAGGGACCCCAGAAGACGAGAAAATGGACACAAATCTCTTAAGAGTTTCACAGATTTGGTATGTGGCCTCCTGGTGCTGTCTTTAGACGGGCTGAACAGATGATACTTCGGCTGGTCCATTAATAACATCTAGGCCCGGGACAGACGGGGGTCTCTTTTGTAGCAGCCTGAAAGGAGAGATCTGTAGCAGCTGCAATTGTTTTTCCCCACATGGGGGTGGTAGGCACTGCAAGATAAAAATGTATGTGTGTGTGTGTGTGAGGCGAGCAAACACCAAGACGTGAATGCTTCTGTTAAGCTGCAGAAGCCTATCTTTTCTCAGGCCGGACACCTAGCCAAAATAAAGGGATTTGTTAACCTCCCTACTGATGCATTCAGTTTTTATGTGAGTCATTCCCACAGTATTTAAGTAGATGTATATCGTTACTCTTTAAGAAACCACTGATTTGTCTCATTAGGCTCGGTGTTTGTGTTGAAGCAGCGTTTTTGTGTGACTAAATTATAAAAAAAAAGAACATAATTAGCCCCTTTAGGGCTGGCCTACAGTGTTAAATCTGAAAAGTGTCTTCCGAAAGTACTTTTTCTCCCCCTCCTGACCCACTCATCTATATTTCATGCATTAAATTTTCTCGACTTGGAAGATTCCATCTGTAGTGACCTGGTTAGCTGTTAATCTTCCATGTGAATTCCCTCTGAAAACAAGTGACTGGGGACTTTAGCCTCGGGCAGCTATCAGACAAGAACTGGGCCTGTCTTCACGGCTGCCATGTTTCTCCTCACTCAAAGCGACGAGTCCCCTTCGTGAACACCCAAGTTATGTTTGCATCCACCATCCATTCACAGCTTATGTAAAGCTATTATTTAAAGCCTGGCTGACCTTATCGTCTCACCAAGATAAAAAGGTTGTGTTAAATTGGATTAACAACTGTCCCTGCCCTGCTGTGGCCAGAAGGGATACACCGCTTTATTGTGCTGGTCTAATGGGATAAATATCAGTCTGCGTGATTGTTAGTTGGCATCGCAGATTGAGGTTTACAGTGAATAAATAATCAGTCGGTCGTCCATATGAGCTCGCAGGATTGTTTTTCTGTACACTGCATTTATTTCCGAGTGCCTCAACAGTGCTGCAGTTACATCCAAATGTCACATTTCTCTATACATGTACAGTAGCTGGGTGTTTTTTTTTAATACCGTTTGCTAAAAGATTGCAACTAAACGTGCATACTAAAGTTGAATTTTGGGTATTTTACTGTACACTGCTTTGTGAAAATTTAAACTAAATTCACAGCTGAAGATGCTTTGGTTTTCTTTTTTTGTGGATCGTATCTTATCCGAGTGGTCCAGACGATGGAGACGATGGAGACGATGGAGAGGAGTTTAGTCTGTCCAGATGCCCCCTCTTCGTGTCAAACTCTGCGGGATCTGCGCTGCAATTTCAGCTGCACACCGGGGGTGTCTGCTAGGGCTGCGACACCGAGGCTGCACCAGACAGCACCCCCACCCCAGCACTCTCACACACACTAATCCCTTCAAGTTTGCATGTATTCACCACACATCGGTCCCCATGCTGGCTTTAGCAATGCCAAAAGATGTCAAAATTATGACACACTGAAGAGGTTTCTGTGGTCCCCTGGTGTTGTCTCTCACGTTAAACACACCTCTTTGCAGCTGAGGATAAAAATGATCAAACGGGAATTGAATGCATCTGAAAAGCAGTGGTTTGTGTTGGACGTGAAAGGATGCAGCGCAGGATCCAAGCAGCAAGTTGCAGGACATATATTTGACATATATATAGGACATATATTTCTCATTTCTGAGCAGCAGAATAAAACGGTGCAAAACCTTATTTTGGTGGTTTAGAAGAAAACTGCACTTTTTTTTCCAAGCCACTTCAGAGAGGAAGCGGGAGACCATGTTTATTGACTGGGCCGAGAGCTTGAGGGGGGTGAAAATAAAAAGGGAATGAAACGTTTTTATTTATGCAACTCCTCACGATTCCCCACTTTTCAATCATCTGCATCTGAGGAGGGGGGAAAAAAAATCAAAAAGAGAAAAAAGAAATGCTCCCATCAGGACTGTACCAGCGAAGAAATAAAACACTTACCTCTTTAATCAACCCTCAAAAAGAAAAAAAAGTAACAGGTATCCTTTTAAACTGCGGCTCAAAGCAGGAGAATAGTAATCCAATCCAGGCTTTGAAGATTTAAAGGCAGATCCACAACATAAAGAAGCTCCTCGTTCACCAGGATGGTGATGGTTTATCTGCAGCAGCACTCTCTCTCTCCCTCACACACACACATACACACACTCCCAATCAGCAGGCTGTGAGAGGACATGGGTGCTGGAGTGGACCTCAGTACAAATGTGGAGTTGTGTGTGCCTCTAGCTTTGCTTCAATAGAGCTGATGTCATCCGGAGGAGGAGCACTCCTCTCTCTCTCTCTCTCTCCTCCTCTCTGTTTTGAAGATGCACTGTGGATCAGGAACACTAGGGGGAGTGGAGGAAAGAGGAAAAGCTCCTTCCTGTCAGACGTGTGCACTTAACATGAGCCCATAATCAGACAACATAAAACAGAGAGGAAGTGAGCTGGAAGTGAGAATTTGATGTAAAAAATGAAGATCTGTAATTCTTGTAGTGGTTTCTTTCTGAAACACATATTTCAGTCAGATACAACTTTACACTAAAGTCTTATTTTGGCATTAATGATGCTGATGTACAACATTTTCAGTGATATTTATGGTGCTCTTTTAAAACTTTGTCTCCTTCTAGGTGTGAAGCACACACGAGATAAGCTCTTCTAATATTGACAGTTTTATATAC
>JBBPBX010002500.1:0-14501 GCA_038048925.1 Garcialebias charrua
ATCACCCTCTGGAGCACAAGTTAGGAGTCATCAGGACTCTGTACCACAGAGCAGACAGCGTCCCCACTAACTCAGGAGCCAGACAGAAGGAGAAATCACACACAAAACAGGCTCTAGAGAAATGTGGATATCCTAACTGGGCCTTCCTGAAAGCAGAGAAGAAACCCAAACAGGACTCCAGCAGCCATCAGGTGAAAAGAAGGAACCCAGACCCAGACCAGTGGTCATTCCAGATGTTGCAGGAGTTTCAGAGACATTGAGACGTTTATTTTCTAAACACAACGTCCCAGTGGCTTTTAAACCCCAAAATACATTACGGCAAAGACTGGTTCATCCCAAAGATCCAGTCCCCCGGCACAAACAGAGTAATATTGTGTATGCTGTTCAGTGTCAGGAGGGCTGTGATCAGTCTTATATCGGGGAAACTAAACAGCCACTGGCCAAAAGGATGGCCCAGCACAGAAGATCAACATCATCAGGTCAGGACTCTGCAGTCTACACTCATCTCCACGCCAGCGGTCACTCTTTCAAGGATGAAGATGTTCACATCCTTGATAGAGAGGAACGATGGTTTGAGAGAGGAGTAAAGGAGGCCATCTTTGTGAAAAGAAACCGTCCATCATTAAACAGGGGTGGAGGCCTCCGGGTTCAACTGTCCCTCTTACAATGCTGTTATTGCTAGTATCACTCAGCCCTCTGTGAATAGCAAACAACCATCAGGGTGCTAATGATCCATTGTTAGGCTGATGGCCCTCCTTGATCATGTGAGCAGCTGGTTTCAGGCTGTCATCAGCCAACTGGTTGTGCAACACTGTGGGAGGGTGCTATTTATAAGACTGAGCTGAACACAGCAACTCAGACTGAGGAAGTCTTTCGGACGAAAGACGAAACGTTTCTACATTTTTTTTGCTTTGTTTTGTTTTATTTTTTGAATGTCCAGAGGACCAGACTTAGCTTTTTTAGATTTTTCTACCTGGATTATTGAGCATGCATCAGAGTATTTTCATTGTACATATCCATTATAGGCTTTATCCGTTCAAGGCAGTCAAATTTGTTCATAATTTTATTATTGTTAGGCCTGAGCGTTACTGGATCCAAGCAGTTACTGGAACACACCCTGTCAAAAAAAATAGAGTTCCCAGATCTTGTTCCCGCATGGTCCGGCTCAGATTAAGCCCTGAGCAGAAGATAACGGATGCATGGATGAAGCATAAAATGCACCCGAGAGCAGAATTTTTTTTGTTTTTTTTGTATTTGTGTGGCCTAAAATGCTTTGACATCAGTCAAAGTTCTGCTCTGCATTATTTTCATGTTCTGTTCATTAAAAGGGAACCAGCTCCAAACCACAGAGCCATATGGTGAAACAAACATGTCCAAATAAATCCACTGGGATACATCAGGCCCGTTAATTCAGTTCAGCGTGTTTTAATTATGATTCTGTCTAAAAAACCAAACGGAGCCAACAAACTGCGTTTGATTTTTTATTTCTGTCAAATTTATCTGTACTTTGATGTAAAACACAAAATAACAATTTCATTCATGACAAATAGATAAAGATATGATGATGTTTCAAGTTCTGGGGTCTTAAGTGTTGTGGGATGGTGGTCCAGTGGAAGCGCCTCAAAAAGGTTCTGACCTCCGCCCCGCAGGTGAACAACAGTAACAAGAAGGAATGGAACGGGATGATGGGGGAGCTGCTGGGGGGCCTGGCCGACATGATCGTGGCCCCCCTGACCATCAACAATGAGCGCGCTCAGTACATCGAGTTCTCCAAACCCTTCAAGTACCAGGGCCTCACCATCCTCGTCAAGAAGGTGAGAGCCGCCACGTTCCGTTCTGGAGCAGGAAGAACCGTGGAACAAATGTTTGTTGTGAGCACGCTCCAAGTTTGTGTTCGCACGATGCAGCGGCACCAGCAGCCCGGTTCTGATCCGTTTGTTTCAGCAGGTATTGATTGACTTCATCTCTGTATTCACCTCAGGTAATCAGCAGCGTTCAGTGAAGCTCTTTAAACCGACAACACAGAAAGAAAACGCTGGCTCCACGATTGACAGCAGCACGTTAAAGAGATAGTCTGGACATTTCTGTAACAGTGACATGACTCAGCTGCACGTTAAAGGGATGGTCTGGACATTTCTGTAACAGTGACGTGACTCAGCAGCACGTTAAAGGGACACTCTGGACATTTCTGTAACAGCGACGTGACTCAGCTGCACGTTAAAGGGATAGTCTGTACATTTCTGTAACAGTGACATGACTCAGCTGCACGTTAAAGGGATAGTCTGGACATTTATGTAACAGCGACATGACTCAGCAGCACGTTAAAGGGATAGTCTGGACATTTATGTAACAGCGACGTGTCTCAGCAGCACGTTAAAGGGATGGTCTGGACATTTCTGTAACAGTGACGTGTCTCAGCAGCACGTTAAAGGGATGGTCTGGACATTTCTGTAACAGTGACATGACTCAGCTGCACGTTAAAGGGATAGTCTGGACATTTATGTAACAGCGACATGACTCAGCAGCACGTTAAAATGATATTATGGACATTTCTGTAACAGTGACGTGACTCAGCAGCACGTTAAAGGGATAGTCTGGATATTTCTGTAACAGTGACGTGACTCAGCAGCACGTTAAAGGGATAGTCTGGGCATTTCTGTAACAGTAACGTGACACAGCAGCACGTTAAAGAGATATTCTGGACATTTCTGTAACAGCGACGTGACTCAGCAGCACGTTAAAGGGATGGTCTGGACATTTCTGTAACAGTGACGTGTCTCAGCAGCACGTTAAAGGGATGGTCTGGACATTTCTGTAACAGTGACATGACTCAGCTGCACATTAAAGGGAT
Source organism: Garcialebias charrua (assembly GCA_038048925.1). NCBI lineage: Eukaryota > Metazoa > Chordata > Actinopteri > Cyprinodontiformes > Rivulidae > Garcialebias > Garcialebias charrua. The sequence continues at coordinate 2,852 of JBBPBX010002500.1, forward strand.
AGTCTGGACATTTATGTAACAGTGACATGACTCAGCAGCACGTTAAAATGATATTATGGACATTTCTGTAACAGTGACATGACTCAGCAGCACGTTAAAGGGATAGTCTGGACATTTCTGTAACAGTGACGTGACTCAGCAGCACGTTAAACGGATGGTCTGGACATTTCTGTAACAGTGACATGACTCAGCTGCACGTTAAAGGGATAGTCTGGACATTTATGTAACAGCGACATGACTCAGCAGCACGTAAAAATGATATTATGGACATTTCTGTAACAGTGACATGACTCAGCAGCACGTTAAAGGGATAGTCTGGACATTTCTGTAACAGTGACGTGACTCAGCAGCATGTTAAACGGATGGTCTGGACATTTCTGTAACAGTGATGTGACTCAGCAGCACGTTAAAGGGATGGTCTGGACATTTCTGTAACAGTGACGTGACCCAGCAGCAACGTTAAAGGGATGGTCTGGACATTTATGTAACAGTGATGTGACTCAGCAGCACGTTAAAGGGATGGTCTGGACATTTCTGTAACAGTGATGTGACTCAGCAGCACGTTAAAGGGATGGTCTGGACATTTCTGTAACAGTGACGTGACCCAGCAGCAACGTTAAAGGGATGGTCTGGACATTTCTGTAACAGTGATGTGACTCAGCAGCACGTTAAAGGGATGGTATGGACATTTCTGTAACAGTGACGTGACCCAGCAGCACGTTAAAATCATAGTCTGGACATTTCTGTAACAGTGACATGACTCAGCAGCACGTTAAAGGGATGGTCTGGACATTTCTGTAACAGTGACATGACAGCAACGTTAAAGGGATAGTCTGGACATTTCTGTAACAGTGACTTGACTCAGCAGCAACGTTAAAGGGATAGTCTGGACATTTCTGTAACAGTGACATGACTCAGCAGCAACGGTAAAGGGATAGTCTGGACATTTCTGTAACAGTGACATGACTCAGTAGCACGTTAAAGGGATGGTCTGGACATTTATGTAACAGTGACGTGACTCAGCAGCACGTTAAAAGGATGGTCTGGACGATTATGTAACAGTGACGTGACTCAGCAGCACGTTAGCTGGATGGTCTGGACATTTCTGTAACAGTGACATGACTCAGCAGCATGTTAAAGGGATAGTCTGGACATTTCTGTAACAGTGACGTGACTCAGCAGCATGTTAAAGGGATAGTCTGGACATTTCTGTAACAGTGACGTGACTCAGCAGCACGTTAAAGAGATATTCTGGACATATCCGTAACAGCGACGTGACTCAGCAGCACGTTAAAGGAATGGTCTGGACATTTCTGTAACAGTGACGTGACTCAGCAGCACGTTAAAGGGATAGTCTGGACATTTCTGTAACAGTGACGTGACTCAGCAGCACGTTAAAGGGATAGTCTGGACATTTCTGTAACATTGACGTGACTCAGCAGCACGTTAAAGAGATATTCTGGACATTTCTGTAACAGTGACATGACTCAGCTGCACGTTAAAAGGATTGTCTGGACATTTCTGTAACAGTGACATGACTCAACAGCAACGTTAAAGGGATAGTCTGGACATTTATGTAACAGTGACGTGACTCAGCAGCACATTAAAGGGATGGTCTGGACATTTCCGTAACAGCGACGTGACTCAGCAGCACATTAAAGGGATGGTCTGGACATTTCTGTAACAGCGACGTGACTCAGCAGCACATTAAAGGGATGGTCTGGACATTTCTGCAACAGTGACATGACTCAGCAGCACATTAAAGGGATGGTCTGGACATTTCTGTAACAGTGACATGACTCAGCTGCACGTTAAAGGGATAGTCTGGACATTTCTGTAACAGTGACATGACTCAGCAGCACGTTAAAAGGATGGTCTGGACATTTCTGTAACAGTGACATGACTCAACAGCAACGTTAAAGGGATGGTCTGGACATTTATGTAACAGTGACATGACTCAGCAGCACATTAAAGGGATGGTCTGGACATTTATGTAACAGTGACATGACTCAGCAGCACATTAAAGGGATGGTCTGGACATTTCTGTAACAGTGACATGACTCAGCAGCACGTTAAAGGGATAGTCTGGACATTTCTGTAACAGTGACATGACTCAGCAGCACGTTAAAGGGATAGTCTGGACATTTCTGTAACAGTGACATGACTCAGCAGCACGTTAAAGGGATAGTCTGTACATTTCTGTAACAGTGACGTGAGTCACGGAGCAGCCGACTGGATGAAGACTTTTCCTGTTTTCTGTTTGTGTTTTCAGGAAATCCCTCGCAGCACTCTGGACTCGTTCATGCAGCCGTTCCAGAGCACACTGTGGCTGTTAGTCGGCCTGTCGGTCCATGTGGTGGCAGTGATGCTTTACCTATTAGACCGGTTCAGGTAAATAACACAGGTGTTGACTGTAATTACAGTCATCTTTATTGGCATTATTCAGTGTACTATGAAATAGGGATGGGGCCGATCCGATCCAGTATCGGTATCCGATACCAGCATAATTTAAGTATCAGATCCAACCAGCCGATATTTCCGATCCAGCTTCAAAGAGCACTTGTGTTCCATCACATTCTGTGACTGCTGTTTTAACATTGTGTGAATTAAACCCAATGAAGACACTTTGGGCCTCACAACATGAAACACCCAAACTTTAACAGCACACAAGAGTCAGGTCTATACCACACACATCAAAGTCAAAGTCAAAGTCAAAGTCAACTTTATTGTCAGATCTGCAATATGTACAGTGCAGGACATACACAGGACCGAAATTGCGTTTCTCTCAGTCCCTCGGTGCAACAGTAAACATCTAAACATTGAAACACTGAAACATATAATAATAGACATAAGCATAAAATAGTAAACCTAACACTGTCCTGAGTTTTTTGCATAGTGGTATAAGAGTATGAAAATTTACACCAACTCTAAAACTAAAACATTAAACATTTAATGAACATAATATTGTCCTGAGTTTTTGCATACTAGTATAAAAAAAGAGTATAAAAAGTATAACTAAAATAAACTAAAGGTTTCTAGCATTGACATTTGCAAAGTGGCAAAGCAGCGTATGAGTCAATGTACACAGTATATGTATGAGGTAGTAGTTGATGTTGTTATAGAGGCAAAAAGTGGCATATGCAGTAAGGCACATTGGGCATCCCTAAATAAGACCGTTCAGAGCACACTGTATATGTACCAGCAGTGGTGTAGATATTAGAGTAGTGTAAATAAATGTAAACAGTAGTAATTACATGTAAGCAGTAGTAATAAAAGTAAACAGTATTAATAAATGTAAACAGAGAATGTAAACAGTATTATGATTATAGGCAGTGATGTAATACAGACATTAGTGCAAGTATGAGAAGTAGTGCAAACTGTATGAGCACATGACCGAGAGTTTAGTGATTAACCCGTTTGATGACACAGAGTCTAGTGTTAAAAACTTTGTGTTGAGTGATAATATGTGAGAAAGTTTTAGTGTTAAGGCAGTTCAAATGGGAGGGGAGGCAGAGCAGGCAGAGTGTTTAGCATTCTGACTGCCTGATGAACAGAGCTGTCTCTCAGTCTGCTGGTTCGAGCCTGGAGACTCCTCAGTCTCCTCCCTGATGGCAGCAGTCTGAAGCAGCTGTGTAGTGGGTGTGTGGGATCACCTGCCATGCGGTGGGCTTTCCGAGTGAGGCGTTTGCTGTGTAAGTCCTGCAGTGAGGGCAAGGAGGTGCCCACGATCTTCTCAGCTGCTCTCACAATGCGCTGGAGGCTCTTGCGGCAGGATGCAGTACATGCACCAAACCACACAGTGATGCAGCTGGTCAGGACACTTTCTATGGCACCTCTGTAGAAGGTGCTCATGATGGGGGTTGAAGCTCCAGCCCTTTTCAGCTTGCGAAGAAAGTAGAGACGCTGGACATGCACATGTCCTTCTCACTCATGGTGCAGCTGGAAAAACTAAAAAATCACTAAGCATGATGGGAAAGACAACACAGCCCATTCCCCTTAACCACTAAGGTAATGGATTTTGTTGTCTTTCCCATAATGCTTAGCGGTATTTTAGTTTTCCAGCTGCACCTAAAGCTGGAAAACTAAAAAATGCTAAGCATGATGGAAAAGACAACACAGTCTACTCCCCTTAACTACTAAGGGAGTGGATTTTGTTGTCTTTCCCATAATGCTTAGCGGTATTTTAGTTTTCCAGCTGCACCTAAAGCTGGAAAACTAAAAAACCGCTAAGCATAATGGGAAAGACAACACAGTATACTCCCCTTAACCACTAAGGGAGTGGATTTTGTTGTCTTTCCCATCATGCTTAGTGGTTTTTTAGTTTTTCCAGCTGCACCATGAGTGAGAAGGAAATGTGTGTGGTATAGTACTGCTTGTTGTGTGCTGTTAAAACTTGTGAGTTTCCTAATGCTCAAGAGTGTCTTCTTTGGGTTTATCTCACACAATGTTAAAATGAATAGTCTCAGTTCAAAAATTTCATTATACAGATTCATATACCTTAATAGTATAGGATCGAGAAAGTATCTGTATCGGTCGATATCCAGTTTTAAGAATCGGATCGGAAGCGAGAAATGTGGATCGGTGCATCCCTACTATGAAACCTCCACAAGCAGCTGTGAGCCTGTGGCAGCTGTCCTCAGGTGTAAATTCAGTTCAATACAGTACATTTCAGTTTATATTACCACCTTGAAATACTTATTCATCCTAATTCATCCTACTTTCACCGTTATATTCTACCACATTGATTTTTAATATTTTTCTTTTGGACCTTGCAAATATTATACATCTTTTTCACTTCATGGTACTTTATTTTGTAGCCTCATTGCATGCTTTAGTATTTCTTTGTTCTTTGATTTTAGCGAGCCAAGTCGGTTCTTCTGGTCCTGAACATTTCATGGCTCTGCTGGTCTTGTGTTAACCTGCAAATGACAAACAAACGACTTAACATGACAGTGTCAGTGTCTGAACGATCCGGAACAATAAGATCCTTAGTGAGACCACGTGTGCTGAGGATTGGACCTCCCTGTGTGTCTGCAGCCCGTTTGGGAGGTTTAAAGTGAACAGTGAAGAAGAAGAAGAAGACGCCCTCACCCTGTCCTCCGCCATGTGGTTCTCGTGGGGAGTTCTGCTGAACTCTGGGATCGGAGAAGGTAACGAGCGCCAGCTCTGACGCCTGTGTTGCTGTCAGCGTCGCCATCTTCTGATGTTCCGTACGGTTGTTTCTCTGCAGGGGCTCCCAGGAGCTTCTCTGCCAGGATCCTGGGGATGGTGTGGGCAGGCTTCGCTATGATCATCGTAGCATCGTACACCGCCAACCTGGCAGCCTTCCTGGTGCTGGACCGGCCTGAGGAGCGCATCACTGGCATCAATGACCCCAGGGTGAGCGCAGGAGCTCCGCTGGACAAGCTACACCTGAGTCAGTGCTAAAGGAAGCAGAACTCTATCCAAACGCCAAGAGTAGCCAAAACTAGCTAAAACTAGCTAAAATTTGGGCAGCACGGTGGCACAACTGGTAGAGCTGCTGCCTCTCAGCGAGAAGGTTGCCGGTTCAAATCCCGGTCCGGGGCCTTTCTGGGTGGAGTTTGCATGTTCTCCCCGTGCATGCGTGGGTTTCCTCCGGGTACTCCGGTTTCCTCCCACAGACCAAAAAACATGCTTGTTAGGCTGATTGGTGACTCTAAATTGACCCTAGGTGTGAGTGTGAGAGTGGATGGTTGTTTGGTGTGAGTGAGACAGGTCCCTCTTGTAAATGAGTCCCCGTGACTCAACGAGGCTAGCCTGTATAAATAAAGGTTGAATGAATGAATGAACTAGCTAAAATTTAAATCTTGCAAAATGAGAGGCTTAATTATACAGTAGCTAAAAGCTGCAAAAAGGTTAGCTAAAAGTATAAAAATGTTGGCTGTATGCCAGGTGTACTCGTGGAAAAACGATTTTTAATCTCACGAGTTATTTTCCTTTTCAAATGAAGGTTAAGTAAGGCGTGACAAAAGGCCAACTAAAAGTACCAAAAGACAAGCTAAAAGTAGTAAAGACAATAATTGAGACAGTTTGTTGAAGCAGGTGTAATAAATAATGTTTATGAATAAAGTAAAGCGATCTCATTTATTTATGGGGAACATAATTTAAAGTATTGTAAAAAGTATTGAAATGGCAAAAAATCAAAATCCACAGCACCCATCTCTTGAACGAGCAGAACCTTTTGATTTCTGAATGGTATGTTGTTAGATGAACTACAGCTTTAGGTTGAGCTCTCAGGTGAAGTTGGCTAAAATATTTCATGTCCTCTGGGGGGTGGGTACTGTCAGGTCCGTTTGTGACCATGTTCTCCGTGCCTCCAGCTGCGTAACCCGTCAGATAAGTTCATCTACGCCACAGTGAAGCAGAGCTCGGTGGATATCTACTTCAGGCGGCAGGTGGAGCTGAGCACCATGTACCGGCACATGGAGAAGCACAACTACGAGAGCGCCGCCGAGGCCATCCAGGCTGTCCGAGACAAGTAGGCAGCAGGGACGCCAGCGCACGGTGCGTCACACGCTTCCTGCTCCACAGACCTGATGTCTGCGCCTCTCCTCCCACAGTAAGCTGCACGCCTTCATCTGGGACAGCGCCGTGTTGGAGTTCGAGGCGTCGCAGAAATGCGATCTGGTGACGACAGGAGAGCTCTTCTTCCGCTCCGGGTTTGGGATCGGAATGAGGAAAGACAGTCCGTGGAAGCAGAACGTTTCTCTGGCTATTCTCAGGTACCAAGTCCGGAAGGATCACTGACAGATCATAGCCTTGTTAGCTCCGCCCACTGATGCCCCGCCCACTCCTTTTGTAACCGCAGTTCTCATGAGAACGGCTTCATGGAGGATCTGGACAAGACTTGGGTTCGATACCAGGAGTGCGACTCCAGGAGCAACGCGCCCGCCACCCTCACCTTCGAGAACATGGCAGGTAGGAAACAGGCTCCGCCCTCAAATTATCAGTCTGCATGAAAGACTGAGGTGATGGAGAGGTTTGTGCTTTACCCTCATCACCTGTCCTCCTCAGGTGTGTTCATGCTGGTGGCGGGCGGCATCGTCGCAGGAATCTTCCTCATCTTCATCGAGATCGCATACAAACGGCACAAAGACGCCCGCAGGAAACAGATGCAGCTCGCCTTCGCCGCCGTCAACGTTTGGAGGAAGAACCTGCAGGTATGTTGCCCTGCTTTACGTCTGCTTTATACTTTATTTATCTTTACACGACGCTGGTACTTGATGTTGTGTTCATTTTTGAAACGATAGTTTACTTCACATTATGCTAAATAACTTTACGTTACTTTATGCAGTGGTGTAGTCTATGTGATACTCAGGCATACGGAGTATACCCACTAAATAACTTTACGTTACTTTATGTGATTTAATTTTAGCTTCATTAAACTGTTACGGTACTTTATGATTATTTATGATTTTACTTTACATCACTGTGACTTTTTTACTTGTTACTTTACATTTAGTTGCGTTACTTTACACAACATTATTGTTTTGCATGTATAGTTTTACTGTTTTATGTTCCCATTACTTTGTTAGGTTTTGTTACTTTTTTTTAAATTTACTTTATATCACGTTATATTACGTTACTTTACGTTACTGAAGCCTTTGGGTTGATCGGCTCGGCTCTTGCTGATCTTTGGAAGTGCAATCTTTATTTTATTGTTTTCAGTGAAATGTTTAAACGGTTTTGAGCTGAAAGCTGGACTGAACGTTACATCGTTAGTTTATTAGTTTTTGTCACAGGACCTTCACGCCGTGGCGTTTGTGCTGAGCCCAGCTGTGGTCAGCAGCTGAACGGTTTCTTGTTTAGGTTTGTGTTGATTAGTCAAGTTGATGAAGATCTGCTGCAGCAGGAAGGAGAACTCAGTCTTTCAGGTAATCACTGGTTTATTGATCGGAGCCGTCTCGACTGTGATGCAGGTTTGATTTGTTTGACGTCCGCTCCTGTCAGTTCAGTTAAAACTCTTCAAACCAGACTCACGTTGCACTGTTAGCACAATACTTAACTATATGTTATTCAAAAACCCTGTAGAACCCATCATTTTATTTTGAAAGCCATCATCCAAGGTTTTATAGTTTGCAACACTGATATTGATATTTCAGTGAACAGGTGAAGGCAGTATAAACGTTCTGATGAGTCAGTGAAGTGTCATCAGCAAACACTTAAAACTCCATTATCCTCATGAGATTTTTTTTAAGGTTTTATTCAAAACTTCCAAAATTGTAAATTTTGCAAAACTAAAAAGTAAAAAATCTTCAAATTAAGACGAAAGTCATTTAAAGTTGTTTTGAACCAGCTGGTCTAATCTGCTAGTTTTACACATTTCTTTTTTAAAAAGAGAACTTGATGCGCATCGTCTGCTCTGATTGGTCAGCTCCAGTGGTGCGATCAAGCTCCGCCCACAATCCATTCCCTCAATTCAACTAAAATTTTCAAAATAAATGCCTTTCTTTATGTGTAAAGTATTATCTGCCCATAAATGTGGGTTGAGTCGATAACATTTGATGTAAATGTTGATATATTTAGGCAACAACGTTCATGTTCAATCATCCAGGTACAAAATCCAATAATTCTCAGTTGGGTCAGTCTCTGCCGACCTGGGAGGAGTCGACGAGGGAAAGGACGGCCTCCAGAATCCATCTTGGCTTCAGCAAACTGGCTGGTCCACTTAAAGCTGCTATATGTAACTTTTCTAAAAAATATATTTTTAATTATTTCTTCACTCTGTCACTACCGGTATCTCCTGACAGACTGATGTTAGACAAGTAATCTCTGAAAAAAACTATAGTCTTCTGGCTTCTCCAGGTGTTACTAAAAGCATTTCTAAAAACCCACAGTGACCCGCCGTTAACCAGCCAATAAAAACAGAGTTTTTAACCAGCCAATAAAAACAGAGTTTTTAACCAGCCAATAAAAACAGAGTTTTTAACCAGCCAATAAAAACAGAGCTTCTCACGCCCCTAACCCACGCCCCCGCCTGTCCCAGCCCCAGCGGCCGCGCACGTTCTCGTTCAAAGGATTGCAAAGCGATGCAAACTGTTTTGTATGTGACACAAATGTATTAAATTCCCCTTCTTCATCCCTGATCTGGACTTTTCTTTTGTTTTTTTGCCAAAAGTCAAGTGATCGCTTCCTCCTCCGCTGACTCCATGACTGAAATGATGAGGAAATGAATGAATTTGTCACGAGCAAATTAAACTCGGGTTCAACGTGGCTGCACAAGGCTCTGCAGATTTCCTGGTGTTCTGGTGTGCTGGACCAGCGCTCCATGTTTTTATTTTATTTTTTAGAACGTTTTATTAACATATAAACACAGAACATCGCAGCGGCTGCGACAGGACATGCAGTGGAGGCGGAGCTATGGAGGCTGAGCTGAAGTTCAGCGAGAGCAAGGGGGAGGGACCAGAAACGTGTCTCTGTTCAAAAATTTTCTAAGTTCCAGCGTGTTCCAAAAACTACATATAGCACCTTTAAGGTGTTTACTGCTTGGTGGGAAAACAGTTTGCTGGAACTCCTCTGACTGATGAAGTCCTTCGGATGGAGGGCGAAACATTTCTATCAAAAAGAAACTGTCCAGATGACCCGACTGAGAATTATTGGTTATCTTTAGGCAGTTTTTGACTAAATTAGGATTATAATCAAACAACATTTTTACTTTATTAATAGCTCTAAATGGCTCTTCTCCTAAAAGCCTGAAATAATGTATTTAAAAAAATAAAATGAAGAATGAAATATCTTAAACCCATACCAACAAATAAAAACTATGTTTAGTATTGTGTTTGTAGTATGAAATAAGGCTATGTTTATTTTTCCAAATTTTTCTTATTTTAGTTTGGCCACATTTTGGCTGCTGGCAGCAGCCAAAATGTGGCCAAATTAAAAGATAAAGATAACCAATATAATGTGGCCACTGTTACAATGCTGACATTGCTTGAACTAGAGTCTGTGCACTCCTCTCCTGCACGCCGTCATGGCGTCACAGGAACTTTCTTGAAAGTATGAAAGAACCAGTGGTGTGCACAGCTAACCAAAACATTAATTCTAACCAATAATCTGCTAGCTAAAAAAGAAAAAAAAGTTTTGCTAACGCTATACGTACCACTGAATAGGTAAAAACTAAATTATTGAAAGCTAATGCTAATGTGCTAACTTTAATCATCCCCTGCTGTTGCTGTAAGACTGTCTGTAATGTGGCAACGTTGTCGTGAGCACAACTCTGCACGGTTCACAAATCACAGGTCAGGCCGTTCAGAGGTGAGCTGTCAGAAATTCAACCGGTCCGTCCGGACTACAAGCAGCATCTCAAGCTGTCAGGAGGCAAAAAGAAGACACATGTTTGAAGAAAAGATTTAAAAACAGGAAGTGAGTTGGCTTGTCAGCTCGTTCCACAGTTCAGGTGCAGAGACTGGAAACGCTCGGTCATCTCTCAGCCTCCTCGTGGGTTTAAGACGACCAACAGGAAGTGATCTGACCTGAGAACAAGAGGGAGCGTACCGGTACATCTGGAGCAGGTCGGACACTCACTGTGAGACAATGAAGACATTTAAAAACAAATAAAATCACTTTAAAATGAATCCAGATGTGACTGGATGATTTTAAAACGGGGTGATGTGCTCTCGTTTTCTGGTACGTTAAATGTGAGCAGCAGCGTTCTGAACCAGCTGGAGCCGGGTCAGACCGACATAAAGTGCATTGCAGTAATCTGAACGAGTGATAAACGCTGGACTTGATCAATGACTTAATCTGTGCATCAAGTTTAAAATCTTTGTCCAAACACCCCCAGGTTAGTTGTTATCTGAGTCAGATGTTGCGTTCAAGGACCCAGATCAGCACAGACATTGAAAGCATCACCCAGACATCACAACACCAGTCTTAAAAAAATAATAAAAAAACTTAAATTTGAATTCATCTTTTATGATTGTCTATTGTCGTCATCACTCTTTGTTAAAATCAGGTCTCTCTTGTAAATGAGTCCTCGTGGCTCAATGGGACTAACATGTAGAAATAAAGGTTGAATGAATGAAAAAAAAACACAAACTGAGTTTTTTTTAGTAATTTACTATAATATAATCTGTGCCTTGATTTCTGCAACACCTTCTAAACGTTGGTTCATAGAGTTTATATTTTCATGTTTTTGTGATGTCATGGGTATAAAATAAAAGGTTACACCATGTTCCATAGAAAAGATCAGAGAGGAAACAAATACAGAAAAAAGAGAAAAGGGCCAAGTATAGAGCCCTGAGGAGCTTTGCAAGTAAGGGGCGCCACCGAGGACTGAAAGCTCCAACACAAACACCAGTCTGCTCAAATATCTGTTGCTGATGAACATTGAGATGGCCACCACACCAACCATCACAGTGAAGTACAGTCAAGTTGCTGAAATTCAGTGAGGTAGTACCTGAGAGTCATCCTCCACGCTTGTTCAGAGCTCTGGAAAATCTCACAAAAGCATTATTTCATGGGCGCAAGCAGCTCCTCACACTGACGAAGTCTTCTGAGTAAAAAACAAACGCTTCAACAATTTTCCTTGAATCCGTCCAGAAGATCTGCAAGCCTGTCGTGATAAACAATAAATCAATTAATCGCACGATCAATGAAATTTATCAACCTCATTTTCATTTATCTGTTT
>JBBPBX010002500.1:17382-31963 GCA_038048925.1 Garcialebias charrua
TATATATATACTATATATATATATTTATATATATATATATATATATATATATATACCATATATATATATACAGGTAACCCCCGACCTACGAACGAGTTCGGGACCTAAGAACCGTTCGCAGCTCGATCCTGTCGTAGGTAGGGGGTGAAAATTGCGTCCCGTTCGTAGGTCGTTATTCCGTTCGTAGGTCGCGGAAATACCGCTAACGGTGCGCCGCGCACACATTTAACAGCATGAGACTGACATACTGGGCCATAAACATGCACAGAACTTTATTTACAAACACTTATCTAAACCATTACACCACACATGCATCCATAAACACACACAGTAACTGTACATCAGTAACTTCACATCAGAACTGCAGGAAATCAGCTGGAAATCACATCAGCAAAATGATGTCAACAATCACACATGAATCCATAAATCCATCAGCAGCATCACATCTATCAGAAACATGTTGCAACCATCATGTTTTTGAAACCAGTGCGTTGATGAGTGTCCATGTGCATGAGAAAGAAGTCCATGAACTCAGAAAAAGCTAGAAGCAGCAGAAAAATGAAACAAAATTGCCTTACTTTGACTGAAGTGTAGGTAGACAGATGTTTTTCTCATGATCAAACCTGCATCTGATGGAACTGCTTAGCCATTGCTCAACTAACAACAGCCAAGGGGCAATCCCCTCCCCCACCTCGCCGATTGCCGTGTGTGACGCAGTTACGCCGTAGCTCGATTATATACTTGTAATGGGGCTCGTTCGTAGGTCACGTATTTTCTGCCGTACGTCGATGGCATTCTTCTACTTTGGCTCGTTCGTAGGTCCCGTGGTTCGCAGGTCGGTGGAGTCGTAGGTCGGGGGTTCCCTGTATATATATATATATATATATATATATATATATATATATATATATATATATATATATATATATATGCACAAAATTATCGGCCAGGTATCGGTATCGGCTGATATTAACGTTAATTTTGAATATCGGACATCGGCCATTCCATTAAAATAACTCACCGATATAAAAGGCGCTGTTTTTGCTGCAGTGGCAGCACAACGTAATGACGGTGCAGTGGCAACACAACATGATGACGTTGCAGCACAACATGATGACGTTGCAACGGCAGTGCAACGCGATGATGTCACCCGATCTCATGGTGGAGAAGAATATTCAAAACATCGGCGTGTGGAAGTTTTATTTTTCGTTGGTGAGGACGTCAGATTCCGAAGATTTGTGGAGTACAATGAGCCTTGCTACATCGTCCGCAGTTGGAGGTATTTTTCCGACGTAACGTTACCCGAGTTACAACCATCATTTCCGACGACGCTGAGAAGCTAACAGCTGATAGCACGTCTTGTTGGGTGAGCTTTCCCACAGACATTTGGATGTCGTGCTAGCCCCGTTAACATGATTAGTCTTACAGCACAATGGAGAGACAAAAAGTTTGAACTTAAAAAAGCTGTCCTTCATGCACAGGAGTGCAGAGGATCCACATTGCAGCTAGAACCTGGAACAAGCCTCCATCAGTGAGACAGTTGTAGGAAGTTAGTTTCTGGTCAGTTTACTGACTTTACCATATTCCAAATGAAAGTTGGAGCAGATTTTATCTGACCCAAATTTCTAACGAGTTCACTCTTTTTTGGATTTAAACCGATTAAATGTGACCAGACAAAATGTAATTTCACGAGAAACGTCAACTTATGTTGATTCACCAGGAGATGAACCTTTTATTGAGAAAATAATAAAAGTACAACTAACAGCTTTGTTGTAAACTTGCTCTCTAGTACGAATGCTGTCATCATGTGACCCTGTCAACGACTGTATCTGCAGATTTAAAGACTCAACTTCTTTTCGTGTAGCGTCCTAAATCTCAAAACATCTGTCTGTAGCAGTCTGGTGTGCAATGATTTCATTATCCAGCTTCAGTATGAGATCATCGCCCCTGAGCACTTCAAGGTCCAATTTTGCCTTCAGCAAAAGTGTCAATTTAGCCAAGCGTTCTGTGCTTTTCGGCTTTTTTTCACCTGACGTAGCACCGTCAGCCAAAACTTTTAATTCTCCCTCCATCTCTGCTTCAGACATTTTCCCCACATCGTCACCATAGCTTGTGATGTGATCTGTGAGCAACAATAAAGCCTTATCCAGATAATCAATGGGAATCATATGTGGTCTTTGCCCAGTGTCAAAATCAGCTGTGGACATCTCAGTGACAGCATCTGCTGCGCCTGCCATCTTATCTGGACATTTGTGAAAATCAAATTAAAAGATGCTGTATGTACGACACCCCAAACAGTTCTCTATTTAAAATAAACAGGAAAGCTGAAATGTGCACAGAATTAAGCTCCCAGTATAGCTCCGCGTTTGGCCGAGCGCCGCGCCACGCCGTGTGAGCGCCGCGGTACAAGCCTTTGAATGCGGGCGTGAACGCACCAAGCTCAAATTTTACGACCGCTTACGCGCGCGCGTTGTCTCACAATAAACTGCCCTGGTGGCGGGCTGTTTTGTATGAGACACAAATGTATTAAATTCCTTGTCTTCATCGCTGATCGGACTTTTCTTTTGTTTTTTGGCCAAAAGTCAAGTGATCGCTTGAAGCGGTCACCATTCACTTCCTCCTCCGGTGAGGAGGAATGAATTAATTTGTCACAAGCGAACTAAAGTCATGTCCAACGTGGATGCGCCAGCTTCTAAATATTTCCTGGTGTGCTGGTCTGCTGTGTAGGCTGAAGGACCAGCGCTCCCTGTTTTAATTTTATTTTTTAGAACTTTTTATGAACATATAAACACAGAAAACTGCTGCGCAACCCTCTGCCTTTTCTTCTCCCACCCGACATGTCAATCAAATCAGTAGGCATGTCAGCAAATGACCAATCAGCGACCTCAGTTTGTCCTGTAGGTAAACGCTCCGCCCTGTTGCTGCTCAAATTATGTCAAGAATTTGGAGCTTCACACTGGAGCGTCACGCTGAGCTATATTGTGAACTGCCTGCGCGCAACACGCGCGCGTCGAGCGGCGTGCTACACAACGAACAGCTATACTGGAGCCTTTACAGTGAAAAGACGTAGTCTTTTAAAGTAACCAGCAGATGGTAGCAGAGCTTATCTAATCACAGGGACTGTAATTACTCTTTCTGACCGCTATAGAGGCGCTGTTTTCACCCGTGACCGTAGCTTTAGCTTAGCCGTTAGCTTACGAATAGCATCTAACAAAAACGGATGAAAAGCACCCTACGGAAAGATTTAGAGCCTGTACGTGACAATCGCTAGAACCACGTTCTTGTTAAGAACCACAAGGCTGTGGTTAAAAATTCTGAAACAGGTTCCGTGAATTTATGCGATTAAAACAACAATCTTTTTCAATCTGAGCCAATATACATCCGGTGACGCAGCGTAGGTGAGGCGTTCACGGACCGTACGTACCATCTGACGTTTTTGTCCCGTTAGACTTTTTCGTTCTAAAACACTCTTTAAATATCACAAAACACCGCTTTTAAACAGTGTGTGCCGATATTTTATGCATAGAAGTGAAACAAACCAGACAAACTGTTAGAACTTGTGCGAACACAAAATGGAATCTGACGACCAGCAGCCTATCAGAACCAACGTTATTGAACACGACAAAAAATGGACCAATCACAGCGCTTTATGCAACCTTAGCTTCGGGAATGCTAACTTAGCTTACCCCAAAATTCTGGACACTTTTTCTCAAAATAAACGCTCAAAACCCCACAGAAAAATTCTGTTAACGTACCAAATCACATAAAGGCAAGCACCCGCGCCTTCCTGAGGAAGGCAGCACTTCTAACTGTTGAAAAACAACGGACTCTTCTCATCGGAACCGAACTTAGTCCGGTCCAAACGCAGAAGCTGAGTGGATTCTCCGAACCACAACAAACCACGTTGTAAACAGAAATAGGTACCTTGGAACTGCACGACAATGTAAAAATAGCACACAACAGTAATCTGCAGATGTAATTAGATAAGAAGAGCTGTGAATGAATGACACGGCGGTCAACCACAATGAAAAATTTACGCAACGTGTGACACGTTATCAAAACGTCTCACATACACAGACAAAATTCACCACCAGCAGCTTCAAACAGACGTTTAAAATTGAAACAAAAATAATTCCAACGTGAAATGACACAGACAATGCAACGATAGCAATTCCCGGACACTCCCAGCCAGAATTATCTTTCCACGTCCAAAAACATGGATAATAATTATGCCAACAAACCGTAACATTAGACTACAAAAATCCAATTTAAATCCGTTCAGAGGACGTACGAGCCAACAAAATGTAGGAGTTTAGGTTCTGGTTAGTTTACTGACTTTACCATATTCCAAATGATAGTTGGAGCAGATTTTATCTGACCCAAATTTCTAACGAGTTCACTCTTTTTTGGATTTAAACCGATTAAATGTGACCAGACAAAATGTAATTTCACGAGAAACGTCAACTTATGTTGATTCACCAGGAGATTAACCTTTTATTGAGAAAATCACAAAAGTACATCAAACATTTGTATCGAGCTTAGTTGATTTAGATTTCCTATAAACTACGGTAGACAAAATTCAAATTGAAACAAACAGACAAGTTAAGGTCTAACTTTCTGCTGGCACATTTACTTAAGAGTTTACTGGCTTAGGAGAAATAAGCTCAAGGAGGAAGGAGTGGAATGAAAGATGAAGTTTAAAAGAAGTAAATTATTTTGAATGAGACAGGGTGACACTTTTTCCAAACGAGTCCAGCTGGGCTCCCGCACGCTCAGCAAACATTCAACGACTCTTTACCTGGTGACGATACGTCTCTGGAGATAAGAGTTGAGAAGCAGTGTGGACACTAACGGATTGAGTGGTCCAGTAGATGTCCAGATGACTTCAGCGCGTGTTTACTGATTCAACGATGCGAGAAACTCACCTTTCTCGGCAGAAACCAGGCCAACGTCCTGAATAGTTTCAAAATAAGACTTTCAGAAAATAAATTATTTCAGAAAAGAAATGAGTGAGTTACAACAGAGCTTTGAGGTAACTCTGGCTGAGGAACGTAGGTCTAATTGGCATTTGACCAAAACACTCGACCAGTTCAGAGAAGAACAAAGTTCAGTTCAGTTCCCCCTTTGCACTGAAGCAAGACGGGAAGGAAGGGGTTTTATGTGGAGGGCTGAATCTAGCCCACTTCACTCCGCTTATTTGCTGCTCAAAGAAAAAAGGAGTGACTTTGCAGTTCCCAGAGTTGGAAGCTCTGAAGGACAGCTGGAAAAACTGTTTAGAGAAGCGGCCAGATGGAAACGCCAGTAAAGTGAAATATTATGTCTAGCTCAATAGACAAAGCAGAGAAGTTTCACTTAAGAGTTTACCCTGAACTGTACCATAGATTTAAAGCACCATCGTGCTGAAGAATAAACCAGCACAGGAGTGACAACTCATGCAAATAACAGATCACCATAAAATGACAAAAACTATTCAGTTGATCAATTCTGCATTAACACAAATTAAAAGGAAGTCTCTTCTGAAATAATATGTGTTTCTTGATTAAACTAAACTGGACTAAAACAGTAATTTTGTCCTTCATTTTAGGTTTTTCAGAGAAAAGGAGATTCACTTGAGAGCTGCAGTGAAAAAGTGAATTCAGGTGTTTTAACCAAAAAGTCAGAGATCAGGTGTTCCACTACACAGCATTGCAGGTGACTAATGCTAATAAATAACATTTAACACTTTTCAGTAAGTCCAAGTGCTGTGCATAATACAGGTAGTCCCCGACTTACGAGCGAGTTCCATTCCTCCGAGGCTCTCGTAAGACGAAAATTTGTACGTCGGAACACGAAACGCGTGTTCTCGTAAGTCTGGATTTTCGGTCGTAAGTCGGAAAATTTATGCTAGCGCTACTACGAACACTCGTTTTTCATCACAAATGTTCATACTAGTTCATAAACATGCTCAGAAACTTGTTTCCAAACGGTTAGCTAACACACTTTCATCTAAAAACACATGAAAGTGCTGTATTTTTGGTCTGTTCTTTACAAATTTACTGCTTGTTCGCCAGCTCGTAAGTCCAGAACCTCGTAGGTAAGAGCGCTCGTAAGTCGGGGACTACCTGTAAATAGCTGTCACTGAATATGTCACCAGCTCTTACAGATGTTGCACAATTTTTGTTGCAAATAAACCTAAATAAGAGGCTATGTTCTGACAAAGGAATATATATAAAATATCGGTATCGGTTATCAGTTATCGGTCGAATAAGTTTTAACATATCGGCATGTCGGATATCGGCCAAAAATCCAATATTGTGCATCTCTAATATGTATATATATATATTATATATATATATATATATATACTGTATATATATATACATATATATATATATATATATATACAGGTGACCCCCTACCTACGACTCCATCGACCTACGGCCGCCCGGACCTACGAACGTATCATATTTTAATAATTTAATATAAAATATAAAAAAAAAATAATATATATTATTTTTTGTGTTTAAATGTTATTAATTTCATGTGTACAGCACTTTGTTGCAGCTGTGGTTGTTTTAAAGGCTTTATAAATAATATTTTTTAATAAAAATTAAAGAAATTATCTTTTTTTTAATGATTGCGCAACTTCCGGTCCGACAGGAAATGCCTGGCAGCCATTTTAGGACTCCCGCGGTCCTCCCGGCAGCCCCATGTGAGGACTGTGTGTGTTCCAGGATTGCCTCATATGGATAAATTACTACAGTACCTGTATCTGGAATCGCTCTGTGAGCTCTGTGGACGTCTCAGGCTGGAGCAGCAGCTGCAGATTGATCGCCGATCGCGCCGCACCGCCGCTCCAACACCAGCTCATGGCCTGGCTAGCAGAAGCTAACACAGGCCTCGAGCAGCTGCCGTGGTTCGCTCGCCGGCCGCCGCGCTGCTCGGCCCGACAACAACAACGCATGGCAACCTAAGATGTCGGCTTTGACCATCTCAAAGTAAGAAATTATATTTTTATTTATTCTGTAAATGTGAATAGCAATGTTTAACATTACAGTACACTACTGTACATGCTTAAATGTGTGCGCGGCGCTCCGTTAGCGGTATTTCCGCGAGCTACGAACGGAATAAGGACCTACGAACGGGACGCTATTTTCACCCCCTAGCTACGGCAGAATCGAGCTGCGAACAGTTCTTATGTCCCAAACTCGTACGTAAGTAGGGGGTTTGCTGTATATATATATATATATATATATATATATATATATATATATATATATATATATATATATATATATATATATATATATATATATATATATATATATATATATGTATATATATATATATATATATATATATTAGGGGTGTAACGGTACGCTAAAATCACATTTCGGTTCGGTTCAATTACAAGGAGGGCTCGGTTCGGTTTATTTTCGGTACAAAAAAAAAAGACAAAATAAAGACTTACAAAATGTTTATTTTGAAAATATGCCAAAAATATGTTTGTATTGTATTGTAGTAATAAATAAAAGTGACCCATTTGGATGATATTTTAAATAAACAGCACTCTACAATAAATAAATTATATTAAAAATAATAAAAATCTTAATGAATACAATAACAGTCAGAACCAGAACAATAAGCAGCAACAGACTGTTTACAATCTTAACTAATAAAGTTTTTGTCCAGTAGCACCAGTGTGGCTGTATTTGTCCTCATTACTCACAACCTCTTCTTGGTGGGACTGGTCCTGGAACAGTTCCAGAGTTCAATTCAGTCATCACACACTTCTTAGCTGCAGCAGGTGATCTCTGGTGGATTTCCCTGAAGTGGAAGGAGAGCAGCTACCTCTGTAACTGGAAATACTGGAAATAAAACACAGAGGTAAAAAAATAAGTTAATAAGATTATAATTTTAAATAATAATAAATTATAAATAATAATTATAATAAAATAACAATACCTCTTGAACGGTTGAATATCTCACTCATCATCAGGGCAGGGTTTAAATCAGCTCCAGGACTTGTTGACCATCAGTTTTAGTTTTTTCATAAAGAGCTGAACTTTTTGACTTAAGTGTTGACGTGATGGATGTCTCATAGCAAGGATCAACTGTGCATTAAAAACTTTCAGACTTAGATTCAGAGCTTTAAAAACTCATACAGTTTGTGTTATTGATCTGGACCCATCTAAATTACCTGATGAAGTTGTTTAAATGCAGCTGTGTTGTTAGCGCACTTTGTAGAAGTTGTTTAAATGCAGCTGTGTGGTTAGCGTACTTTGTAACAGCTCGTTCACGTTCTGATGACGTAGTTTCCAGCGCGTTCACGTTAGACGTGTTGCTGCTGCAGATCCAGTCTTCATGAAAAAACGTCCACACACACAGCTTTGTGCGCTCGTCTTTTAACAAGAAAACCATAACGTTAACAAACAGGAAACCGCAGCGAGAAGCTAACGGCTAATGCTGCGCGTGCTGCGAGATAATAGCTCCGTGCTGAAACGCGCCCAGGAAATTTTGTTCCGCGGCGCACATATTAACATTCAATGAGTGAAAAAATAACCGTTTCGGTACAGCACGTTCGGTTCGGTCCACCTCCGTACCTTTTCGGTTCGGTACACCAACTACAACCGTTACATGCCTAATATATATGTATATATGTATACTAAGATAAAGTTGTACTTGTACTACTATTCCTACTTTGCAGTTTTTCACTTATTGCGGGGCTTCAGAGTACGGATCCCCAGCGATGAACGAGGGACTATTGTACAGCTGCTGTCAGCCTGAATCCTGCAACACTTTTTATTTTGAATGGCCTTGAATGTCTAACTTTGATTTATCTATTTAAAATGACCAATTGATCTGCTATTTCACAGCAATTCATTCAACCTTTATTTCTACGGGTTAGTCTCGTTGAGCCTCAAGGACTCATTTAGAGAGAGGCCTGTTTACAACAAAGAACACAGATAAGGTAAACAACAACAGACAATCATGTAAAATTATATAAAATGAAAAGTAAACAAAAACAGCTACATTATAAAGTGGTGTAAAAAACTAAAGCATGTCTGAACATGCTATGACAAGCAAACCATGTCTGATGCTATAAAGCACAATATCCATTTTCATTCATTAAACATCAAGAGAGAAAAAACTCTATTATTTAAACAACCAGAGTTATAGCTTCATTAAAAAAAACACTGTAAAAAAATTGAACCAGTTCAAAGTTCGGTGTATATGAGCTTGTCATATTTTTAGATGCTATTCAGATTAAAGATGTGATGTGTGCAGTGATGAAAACTTTATGGTCAGACAGAACTAACGTTAATGTCTTTAAATGATTGCCAGCAGAACGGTGTGTGAGACTTCCACAAGATCACTGCTGGTGATGATCACACACTGAATATGAAACGAACATCAAGGCCGTCAGGTTCTGCTGACTCCAGTGAGCTTCTCAGAGATTAAAAGATCAAGTTAAAAATATCTTTCCCACTGATCAGAAAAGGGAAGTGTGGATCCAGCATCAACAAAAGAGCTTCATGATCTAAACTCTTGCTCTAGTTTGTGTTTCAGATGTTGGTCGTCCTCGTCAGCCTCCTGACAGAAACACATTAACAACCATCAGCGTCGGCCTGGATTAGCATTTCAAACAGCCGCTGCCACGGGCCAACAGCTAGCACTGGCTGATTAGCACTTCACACGACTGCAGAGGCAGCAGAACACAAACCGTCAGATCACACGGTCCGGTCTGGTTCTGTAGGTCCGGTCTGGTTCTGTAGGTCCGGTCTGGTTCTGTAGGTCCGGTCTGGTTCTGTAGGTCCGGTCTGGTTCTGTAGGTCCGGTCTGGTTCTCTGTGCCCGGCTGAGCTCAGTCTTGATGAAGTCAAAACACACGATGAGCAGGAACTACATCTGACATGCATTAAGAACTGTTCTATGCATTTTAGCAGATTTTACAGCTCGGACCTGAGGAGAAGATGTTTCCATTTCACCCTTCTTTTTGTCGGTTCTCTCCTGCAGCTCCAAACTGACAATCATACATTTGGACCCAAATTGACTGAAAGATCAGATTGAACTCAAAATTTCAGACTTGTGAAAAAGACCCAACTTTTTTTAAATCCGAGATGCATTTCTCTCATCTGCAGCTTCACCTCAGACCAGTTGATTCTGATCAGTATTTGAAGTCTGGGCTTCGACTGGTGAACAGCGTTCAGAAGAGAGTCTCCAAAATGTCTGTGGATGTTTGCAGTTATTCTCAGTTTCCTTGTGTGACAGAACTGTTGCTTCTCAAACCATCTTAATTTAGTTTCTAATGAACTAAATGAACTTGCAGCTGATCTTCACCTGCAGGATGTTCTCCTCTGACAGAAACTGGAATGCAAAGTATAAAAGACACGCCAGTGATCAATAATAAATAAAATTAACCTTATTAGAGATCCATTCCCCCAACAGTCACAGCCCAGGGAAATGCTACATTCTCTAAACTTTACTCAAACTAAACTGAGAAGAGTCTGAGAAGAGTCTGAGACAGCTTTGAGATGATTGCAACCATTTTGTGACTATTTTGATGGAAAATTTGTCCCATACATTTTTGGAAATGTTCAAAATTCAAGCCTGCGAGAAAATTACGAGAGCCCAAAAACATTGTGGAGACGCCCTCATGATAGAAGGCTGGGCCTCACACTCGTGATGGAGGGCGGGGCCTCACCCTCATGATGGAAGGCGGGGCCTCACCCTCATGATGGAAGAAGGGGCCTTGCCCTCATGATGGAAGGCGGGGCCTCACCCTTGTGATGGAAGGCAGGGCCTCACTCTCATGATGGAAGAAGGGGCCTTGCCCTCGTGATGGAAGGCGGGGCCTCACCCTTGTGATGGAAGGCAGGGCCTCACTCTCATGATGGAAGGCGGGGCCTTGCCCTCGTGATGGAAGGTGGGTTCTCACCCTTGTGATGGAAGGCGGGGCCTGGCCCTCGTGATGGAAGTGGGAGCCTCGCCTTTGTGATGGAAGGTGGGGCCTCATGCTCATGATGGAAGGCGGGGCCTCACCCTCGTGATGGAAGGCGGGGCCTCACCCTTGTGATGGAAGGCGGGGCTTCGCCCTCGTGATGGAAGTGGGGGCCTCGCCCTCGTGATAGAAGGTGGGGCCTCGCCCTTGTAATGGAAGGCGGGGCTTCGCCATCAGGATGGAAGGTGGGGCCTCACCCTCGTGATGGAAATGGGGGCCTCGCCCTTGTGATGGAAGTGGGGGCCTCGCCCTTGTGATGGAAGGCGGGGCCTCGCCCTTGTGATGGAAGGCGGGGCCTCACTCTCATGATGGAAGGCGGGGCCTTGCCCTCGTGATGGAAGGTGGGTTCTCACCCTTGTGATGGAAGAAGGGGCCTTGCCCTCGTGATGGAAGGCGGGGCCTCACCCTTGTGATGGAAGCCGGGGCCTCACCCTCATGATGGAAGAAGGGGCCTTGCCCTCGTGATGGAAGGCGGGGCCTCACCCTTGTGATGGAAGGCAGGGCCTCACTCTCATGATGGAAGGCGGGGCCTTGCCCTCGTGATGGAAGGTGGGTTCTCACCCTTGTGATGGAAGGCGGGGCCTGGCCCTCGTGATGGAAGTGGGAGCCTCGCCTTTGTGATGGAAGGTGGGGCCTCATGCTCATGATGGAAGGCGGGGCCTCACCCTCGTGATGGAAGGCGGGGCCTCACCCTTGTGATGGAAGGCGGGGCTTCGCCCTCGTGATGGAAGTGGGGGCCTCGCCCTCGTGATAGAAGGTGGGGCCTCGCCCTTGTAATGGAAGGCGGGGCTTCGCCATCAGGATGGAAGGTGGGGCCTCACCCTCGTGATGGAAATGGGGGCCTCGCCCTTGTGATGGAAGTGGGGGCCTCGCCCTTGTGATGGAAGGCGGGGCCTCGCCCTTGTGATGGAAGGCGGGGCCTCACACTCGTGATGGAGGGTGGGGCTTCACCCTCATGATGGAAGGTAGGGTGGAAATGGGTGCCTCGCCCTCGTGATGGAAGGCGGGGCCTCACACTCGTGATGGAGGGCGAGACCTCGCACTCGTGATGGAAGTGGGTGCCTCACCCTCATGATGGAAGGCGGGGTCTCACACTCGTGATGGAAGGCGGTGCCTCACACTTGTGATAGAAGGCGGTGCCTCACAGTTGTGATGGAAGGTGGGGCCTCGCCCTCGTCATGGAAATGGGTGCCTCGCCCTCGTCATGGAAATGGGTGCCTCGCCCTCATGATGGAAGGTGGAGCCTCGCACTCGTGATGGAAGTGGGGGCCTCGCCCTTGTGATGGAAGGTGGGGCCTCGCCCTCGTCATGGAAATGGGTGCCTCGCCCTCATGATGGAAGGTGGTGCCTCACACTTGTGATGGAGGGCGGGGCCTCGCACTCGTGATGAAGTGGATGCCTCGCCCTCATGATGGAAGGCAGTGCCTCACACTCGTGATGGAGGGCGATACCTCGTACTCGTGATGGAAGTGGGTGCCTCACCCTCATGATGGAAGGCGGGGTCTCACACTCGTGATGGAAGGCGGTGCCTCACACTTGGGATAGAAGGCGGTGCCTCACAGTTGTGATGGAAGGTGGGGCCTCGCCCTCGTCATGGAAATGGGTGCCTCGCCCTCATGATGGAAGGCGGTGCCTCACACTTGTGATGGAGGGCGGGACATCGCACTCGTGATGGAAGTGGGTGTCTTGCCCTCGTGATGGAAGGCGGGGTCTCACACTCGTGATGGAAGGTGTGGCCTCACACCCGTGATGGAAGGTGGGGCCTCGCACTCATGATGGAATGTGGGGTCTCACACTCGTGATGGAAGGTGGGGCCTCACACTCATGATGGAAGGTGGGGCCTCGCACTCATGATGGAAGTGGGGGCCTCGCCCTTGTGATGGAAGGCAGGGCCTCGCCCTCATCATGGAAATGGGTGCCTCGCCCTCATGATGGAAGTGGGGGCCTCACACTTGTGATGGAGGGCGGGTCCACGCCCTCGTGATGGAAATGGGTGCCTCGCCCTCATGATGGAAGTGGGGGCCTCACACTCGTGATGGAGGGCGGGGCCACTCCCTCGTGATGGAAGTGGGTGCCTCGTCCTTGTGATGGAAGGTGGGGTCTCGCCCTCGTGATGGAAGGCGGGGCCTCACCCTCGTCATGGAAGGCGGGGCCTCACCCTCACAGCTGCCGTTCAGTGAGATTCTTCCTGCATCGCTCTGCGTGGGCGATGTTTGGAATCCAGACTGAAGACGGTCCCCAGAAAACAGCTGGGTGTCCTCTGGTGGACTGAGTCTTGTTAACAGAGCAGATGGACACATGAGACAGTTTGTCCACTTCGTCTTTGTTCTGGGTTCTGGCCCAGCTGTGATGTGGGTCTTTGTTTCTGCTCATGTTAGAATAATTCAGTGTGGTCTTGTGCAGCGTCCAGAACCGGTCATGGAAGGTGGTGCCTCACACTTGTGATGGAGGGCGGGGCCTCGCACTCGTGATGAAGTGGATGCCTCGCCCTCATGATGGAAGGTGGTGCCTCACACTTGTGATGGAAGGCAGTGCCTCACACTCGTGATGGAGGGCGATACCTCGTACTCGTGATGGAAGTGGGTGCCTCACCCTCATGATGGAAGGCGGGGTCTCACACTCGTGATGGAAGGCGGTGCCTCACACTTTTAGGACCAGTTCAGTCCAGTTTTCATGTCTTATCTGTTCCAATGTTTCTGATCGAAGTCTTCCAACCTGTCCCTGCTGGATGTCACAGACTGGGTCCAGTTGGGCAACCAGTTTGGGTCTTCTCTGAATGTATGTGCTTTAATGACTGTTTCTCCATTTTCTTTCTGAATGTGTTTACACTCAATGAATCTGTGAATCTGGATCTGGAAGAGCTGGGGGACTTTCTGGTTTTATGATTATCAGTAAACCTCACGAGCAACTGGCTCCCTTCAGGCTGACGTCTCACCAACGTCTCACAAACAAACGTCTTGGTGATGGGATGTCAGCACGATTCTTTGTTTGTTTGTTTGTTTGTTGTTTACGTTGGGATTCTGTTGCTCGGGAGGTTTGTTGACAACCAGAAAAACAGAGCTCTGTCATGCCGGTCCCCCCTGAACTGCTCATGAGTCAAAGGTCAATCTGATGATGAAGCCAGAGGTCAGGCATTTTGTGACCTTCAGCTGCCCCTCCTTCCTGTTTCTGCCCCCCCCCCCCTCCAGAGCAAGATGGCGTTATAGCAGCAGAGTGTTGGTATAATGATCTGATGTCATCACTTCATCTGCCATCTTTGTTCCCCCTCCACCCCCCACACACAGGAAATGTTCCCTAACATTTTCTAGACTGGTTTCCTGTTGTCCTCCTGTGTTTGAGCCTCATGTTGTTGTTGTTGTTTGTGTTGTTTTACCTGCTCTTGTGTGCTTGTGATCTTTGGCAGTAAAACATAATTCTTGTTTTACTGAAACGTCACCTCATCTGAACACAAATCATGACTACAAAACATGCAACACACACACACACACACACACACACACACACACACACACACACACGTGTTTGTGAGTCACAGGACTAAGTGACATTTTGGTAGTTTATCTCTTTTTGCTGCGTTTGTTCAACATAAACTTTGTATTTA
>JBBPBX010002500.1:32016-90201 GCA_038048925.1 Garcialebias charrua
ACACACACACACACACACACACACACACACACACACACACACACACACACACACACACACACACACACACACACACACACACACTCAACATGATCTGGACACACAAACAGATCAGCCAAACTATTAAAGATGAAACTAAACCAGCTTATTGAAGTTGAAGGAATGTTTTATATATATAAAAAAGGAAGTGTTAATTTTGACACCACTGCGGTCACTGACTGGTTCTTACTTGTCTCCACTATCATCAGCTGTTCCCTCCCTCTTAGAAGTTCATGTCATTTCCAGCATGGAACTGAACCATGAACGCAGCCTGAAGCGATGTCGAGCGGTCATACGTTGGTCTCACATGTTGTTATGATTTCCAACAATTTATCCTCACACACACACACAATCCTGTCCAGGTGGCAACCTGAAGACCTTTGTTTATCTGCACACACTAACATCCCAGGAATTCACAAGCACCTTCCATGAAGCGCCACAGAACCTTTAACTCACGACACATTGTGCTGTTCATTAAACACAAAGCTGTAGCTCTCAGAGAACACATTTAACACTGAGGCATCTGTACCATACAAACATTACGTACAGAGCCGCACAGTGCCAGGTCATAATGTTGTGGCTGATCCGTGTGTAGCCGATGCACAAATCAGGACACACAAACAGAAACTAACTCACAAATACACTCGGTTGTTGTTGCAAGAGCAGCAGGGACAGATTGATCAGCAGGAGCTCTGAAGACTGCTGCTGAGCACAGGACCACACTACACACACACACACACACTACACACACACACACTACACAATCACACACACGCACGATCACAAACTACACACACACTCACTACACACATAGATACACACACACATAATATACAGAAAATAAATGTAGTTTTCATATTTTCCTCCTTCTTTTTTCTAAATCAAAGACTGATTGATTGAGTATAATTACATACATGTAAAACCTGAGTATAATTACATACATGTATTGAATATTAAAACCTGAGTATAATTAGATACATGTATTGCATATTAAAACCTGAGTATAATTACATACATGTATTGAATATTAAAACCTGAGTATAATTACATACATGTATTGAATATTAAAACCTGAGTATAATTACATACATGTATTGAATATTAAAACCAGAGTATAATTACATACATGTATTGAATATTAAAACCTGAATATAATTACATATATGTATTGAATATTAAAACCTGAGTATAATTACATACATGTATTGAATATTAAAACCTGAGAATAATTACATACATGTACTGAATATTAATACCTGAGTATAATTACATACATGTATTGAATATTAAAACCTGAGTATAATTACATACATGTATTGAATATTAAAACCTGAGTATAATTACATACATGTATTGAATATTAAAACCAGAGTATAATTACATACATGTATTGAATATTAAAACCTGAATATAATTACATATATGTATTGAATATTAAAACCTGAGTATAATTACATACATGTATTGAATATTAAAACCTGAGAATAATTACATACATGTATTGAATATTAATACCTGAGTATAATTACATACATGTATTGAATATTAAAACCTGAGTATAATTACATACATGTATTGAATATTAAAACCTGAGTATAATTACATACATGTATTAAATATTAAAACATGAGTATAATTACATACATGTATTGAATATTAAAACCTAAGTATAATTACATACATGTATTGAATATTAAAACCTGAGTATAATTACATACATGTATTGAATATTAAAACCCGAGTATAATTACATACATGTATTGAATATTAAAACCTGAGTATAATTACATACATGTATTGAATATTAAAACCTAAGTATAATTACATACATGTATTGAATATTAAAACCTGAGTATAATTACATACATGTATTGAATATTAAAACCCGAGTATAATTACATACATGTATTGAATATTAAAACCTGAGTATAATTACATACATGTATTGAATATTAAAACCTGAGTATAATTACAGACATGTATTGAATATAAAAACCTGAGCATAATTACATACATGTATTGAATATTAAAACCTGAGTATAATTACATACATGTATTGAATATTAAAACCTGAGCATAATTACAGACATGTATTGAATATTAAAACCTGAGCATAATTATGTACATGTATTGAATATTAAAATCTGAGCATAATTACATACATGTATTGAATATTAAAGGGGACCACACATGCAAAATTCACTTTTTAATGTTTTTTTACTAAACTTTGGGTATTTACTTCATAAAAAAACAGTCCTTGTGCCAAAAAAATGCACCCAGTGGTTTATTTACTCTAAGTAGATTTATTTATTTTTGATAAATACACCAGGATTCACACTTCCTGCATTTATTGACGTCACAAGCCGCCAGCCAATCAGATCAAACCTGAGTCCAGCCCCTCACCTAGCAACCCCTGGTTAGGCTCAACCCACTTCTGTATTAAACACATGACTGTTGTTTTTCATGATTTCATCTCATCTTTTGTTTATATGTTCTTAATTTCATGTGTACAGCACTTTGTTGCAGCTGTGTTTTTTTAAATGGCTTTATAAATAAAGTATAATTGTTATTTTTATGTTTTAGTTCAATTTTTAGTGTATTTGCGATCGCTGCCAACGCGCAGCCGGCAAAAATTAAACGAGCGGACCACAGGCGGAAGGACCGGGTTCGACGGGACCCTCTTCCGGCGCGATGGAGCGGAGCTTCAACTGTACAGCCTTGCAGCAGCCTCGCAGCAGGCTCGCAGCAAGAGGACCTTCTCCTTACAGATTAATTTACGGGAGACACTTGGTGAACTTTGTGTTGTCTTCACTGGAACAGCGATAACTCCCAAAATCTCATCGCGTGCAACGAGCGGAGCTGGCGAAAACCGGAAGAGGAACAAGCTAACATTAGCTTCGGATTCGGGTGGTCTAATGCTAAAAGGAGCAGCAAACTGCGGCGCGCTCAGACGGGTTTCGGTAAGTTATCTTAAGCTAACACTAACAGTAAGTCAAATGAGTAATAAAAAAAGAGCTAATTTTAAAACAACAACACATTACAGATACTGGCTGTTACAGAGGGCGTGAACAGATCGTTGAAGGGCGTGGACTTCAAGAAACCGGTCGTTCAAAACGAAAGTTAAAAATGGCAGAATTAAAAAGGGTATAATTGATTATCTAATAATTATTTTGTGCATTAAATTGAAGGAATAGGGTCTGGATATCCCACAGAAATACCATAAAAATTTAAAAAATACATCTGAGGTCCCCTTTAAAACCTGAGTATAATTACATACATGAATTGAATATTAAAACCTGAGTATAATTACATACATGTATTAAATATTAAAACCTGAGTATAATTACATACATGTATTGAATATTAAAACCTGAGTATAATTACATACATGTATTGAATATTAAAACCTGTGTATAATTACATACATGTATTGAATATTAAAACCTGACTATAATTACAGACATGTATTGAATATTAAAACCCAGTGGCGGGCCGTGCATTTCACACCTAGGCCTTCAGTAGTGCTCCGTCTGAATCAATCCAAGCCTCAATAACTATTTTATGGCTATAAACTTCTACTACATGTACAGCTGCGACACACATAAAAAAAGCATCAAAAATAACCTGATAAAACTGCAATATTATTTAGGAATATAGCAACATTTTACTCACCAAAAATCCTGATTATTTGTTATTACACTGTCTTTAATATTATATTAATAATTGATAATAAATATTTAATATCCCCAGATAATAATTTGAGGTCTCAACTTCTGTTATGATCTTGTCTGATATTAGACAGAGTTTTGTGTGAGACAATAAAAAGATGGCAAAAATGCTAAACAGGACACATAATGTATTATAAAAGTATAAAATGAATAAATAAAATAAAATAAAAAATGTTAGTTGAACCTTTGAAATTTTGAGTTTTTTTTTTAAACACAAAGACAATTTACAGATATACGAAAGGGAAAAAAACAACATAAAATGAAAGGTAGCAGATGAAAAAAAAAATCATATTTGCTCCTTCTTAAAACAAAATAAATTCAAACAATCAATTCAAACAATAATTATCTATAAATAATATAACACAACTCACCAGAGTGTGTGGAACAAACTAGCAGTTATTTTGGGACATGCAGAAAGTTGTACCATGATGTGTCACCGCTGAATCAGGCCATTCTTCTTAACACATGAGCTCCTGCTTCGTGTTGTTTCCAGCAGCAAACACTGCGGTAAAGTTAGTTTGAAGTTGGACGGAGCAACGCAGCGCTGAAGACACGCTGACACGCTGACACGGAGCTTGAATATCCAACGTCCAACTTGAAACTAACTTCACTGCGGTGCCGCAAACAGTAAACAAAGTCTGTTTTCTCTCTTTCTACCTTTCAGGTCGTGTGACCGGACATTACATCCAATAACACAGCAAGTTTGGACCATTGCAAAACTGTAAAAACCTACTTAGATTCTAAAAAAAAAAATAGCGAAAAAGCTTACTGTATTTTAATGGCCAGCCAAGAGCCTCTGGCCAGCCCAAACCGACTATCAACTTCCGCGCCGCGGGTGTGACGTCACACGTTGACTATCCAATCAAAGCGGGTGAATAGCTGACATTTCCGTGTTGGTTGCGGTGAATACTCTTGATGACGCGATTAGCATCAGGTCTCGCCAACTCAAAATCTGATTGGTTGAAGCAACAGCTTGGATAGCGCTGCAGTGAGAAGCGGAGCTGCGAGAGAAGGCTTCTAATCTACCTAGCAACAAGTAATGGTTAAAATGTGATTGCTTAAAGGCTTAAATATTAAAATACACTCTGGAAGCAGAGCAAACAGGGGGGTAGCAATGAAAGGAAGCGGTCAGACCATTTGGAATTATTTACTACGTATTCATGGACAAAATATAATAAAAATAAAAAATATAAATTTTTAATTTTAATTTTAAATAATTTTAAGGCCTTCTCTGAAGGCGTTGCAGGCCCTGAGTGTCCACCACTGTTAAAACCTGAGTATAATTACAGACATGTATTATATATTAAAACCTGAGTATAATTAAATACATGTATTATATATTAAAACCAGAGTATAATTACATACATGTATTAAATGTTAAAACCTGAGTATAATTACATACATGTATTGAATATTAAAACCTGAGTATAATTACATACATGTATTGAATATTAAAACCTAAGTAAAATTACATACATGTACTGTATTGAATATTAAAACCTGAGTATAATTACATACATGTATTACTGTATATATTAAAACCTGAGTATAATTACAGACATGTATTATATATTAAAACCTGAGTATAATTGCATACATATATTGAATACAAGGAAGCATATTGGACCAACAAATGCGAGGAACTGGAAAAGGCAAACCGACACGGTCACACCCGAACTCTCTTTGTCACGCAGGCCAGAACATCATTCACGGCACGCAAAGCGTCTACCATCTAGGACAGCGCGGTACAATATTGCAAGAGGAAGGGCAAATCAAGCGACAATGGCGGGACTATGCAAAGGAGCTATACGCTGGCAATCCATCAGTCCAACTGGTCGATCAACCCAAACAGATGGACCAGGAACCGGGCATCCTGGAAGAAGAAGTCTCTTGGGCTCTAAAACAACTACCAAACAGGAAGGCCCCAGGCACGGATAATTTACCAGCGGAACTACTCATGCTAATACCAGTCAAAATCCTTACCAAATTGTGTCAGAACATCTGGATCACAAAATCGTGGCCCAAAGACTGGACAAGATCAGTTTTCGTCACGCTTCCTAAAAAAGGCGATCTACAGGAATGCTCCAACTATCGAACTATCGCGCTCATCTCCCATGCCAGCAAAATCCTGCTAAAGATTCTACAAAAACCGCATTGCGACAATCATGGAACGGGAACTACCAGATGTTCAGGCTGGTTTTCGCAAAGGACGAGGCACGAGGGATCAAATCGCGAACCTACGCTGGATCATGGAGAAGGCTAGAGAGCACCAGAAGGACGTCTATATGTGTTTCATCGACTACACCAAGGCGTTCGACTGTGTGGACCATGACAAACTCTGGGCGTGTTTGAAACAAATGGGCGTACCAGAACATATTGAACAGCTGATACGAACACTGTACTCCAATCAGAAAGCAACTATTAGAACATCGTGTGGTAACACCGACTGGTTCAAAATCGATAAAGGCGTCAGGCAGGTATGCATTTTATCTCCAGCCCTGTTTAACCTGTACGCCGAAACGATCATGCGACGATGCAACCTGGACGAGACCATAATCGGAGTCCATATTGGAGGTAGGACTATCAACAACCTGCGATATGCGGATGACACAACTATACTTGCAGAAAGTGAAAAAGACCTGGAATACTTGATCCGACGAGTTCAAGAGGAAAGTGAACGCATGGGACTGTACCTCAACATCAAGAAAACGAAAGTAATGACAACGGCATGCAATGATGCAATGAACATCAAGATCAACAACGAAAAGATCGAGCCAGTCCAAGATTTCATCTTCCTGGGAGCCAAAATTGACCGAAACGGCGAATCCGGACAAGAGATCAAAAGGCAGATTGCACTCGGCCGGGCCGCAATGCAAGGAATGGATAAAGTCTGGAAGAGCAAGGACGTGAGCATTGCGACGAAAACGAGACTTGTCAACGTCATTGTCTTTCCCATAGCAACATATGGATGTGAAAGTTAGACAATTA
The DNA here is from genome assembly GCA_038048925.1 of Garcialebias charrua. Taxonomy (NCBI): domain Eukaryota; kingdom Metazoa; phylum Chordata; class Actinopteri; order Cyprinodontiformes; family Rivulidae; genus Garcialebias; species Garcialebias charrua. The sequence continues at coordinate 38,772 of JBBPBX010002500.1, forward strand.
GGAAAGCGGAAAGAAGAAAAATCGACGCTTTTGAACTCTGGTGTTGGAGGACAACTGCGCACACCCTGGACATCGCGGACAACAAACAAGATGGGCCTGGACCATATCAAGCCGAAAATGTCACTTGAGGGCAAAATCGTCGAACAGCAACTGTCCTTTTTCGGCCACGTTATGCGCACAAATTCACTGGAGACTTAGATGATGTTGGGCAAAGTGAGCGGGACGAGAAGAAGAGGATGGCAAAGAATACGCTGGCTTGATACAATCAAATCGGCCACCAGCAGGACGATCGCAGAACTCAAAATAATCGTCGAGGACAGGAATGCGTGGAGAGGACAGATCCATGAAGTGGCCGAAATTTGACTTCGACTAAATGGCTAATCATCATCATTAAATATTAAAACTTGAGTATAATTACATACATGTATTCATTAAAACCTGAGTATAATTACAGACATGTATTGAATATTAAAACCTGAGTATAATTACAGACATGTATTATAAATTAAAACCTGAGTATAATTACATACATGTATTAAATATTCAAACCTGAGTATAATTACATACACATATTGAATATTAAAACCTGAGTATTATTACATATATGGATTGAATATTAAAACCTGAGTATAATTACAGACATGTATTATATATTAAAACCTGAGTATAATTACATACATGTATTAAATATTAAAACCTGAGTACTGTATAATTACATACATGTATTGAATATTAAAACCTTAGTATGATTACATACATGTATTATATATTAAAATCTGAGTACTGTATAATTACATACATATATTGAATATTAAAACCGGAGTATAATTACATACATGTATTGACAGTGCTGGGCAGCACTAACCCAAAAATTAGTTCCACTATTTCTAAAGCACTAATTAATTTATTTATGTCCACAATTTCAAAAGCACTAATGTCTTATGAAAATTAGGGGAAGCTAATTCTAAACCGCTAATTCTAAAATAAAACACCATCAGACAAGAAGCAAGTTTTAAGTTGTTTGTATTGTACTATAGACTTAGGAAGGTATTTATAATAATATTGTTTGTAATAATAATCATTTTCTTTGAGTATAACCAATAGACAGGAAGGTATTTATAATAATATTGTTTGTAAAAATAATCATTTTCTTTGACTATAACCAATAGACAAAAAATACACACAACAAAACAGACCCTGATTACACCCAAGAGTTCTTTTTTTTCTATTTTAAATCGGTTCTTGAATCCCGGATGATTAAAGGTCCATCAATCAATAATCTGGTAGTTTGTAGTTCATGATCCAGGGTAATATGTCCAGAAAAAAACAAATAGTTTGGTGCAATTTAAGTCCTACCGCACAGCTGTGGTGGTCCGGTAGCTTGCCAATGCCATCCTGGGTGGGAACAGGGGGTGAAAAAAAACCTGACCTAAACAAGGTCATAAACAAAACAAAAAATAGCATTACTTTATACACAGGACTAAACTGTTATCAAAATTTCTATAGGCAGTCAACAGATTTAATGAAAAGTAACTAAAATGATCCTAAGAGGATGAAATTACAAAAATCAAAGGATTTATTTAATACCGCTCATTCTCAATCAGTTCATCTGGACAATTTCTTTTTAGTAGAAACGTTTCACCCTCACTCCTCACTCCGGAGTGAGGGTGAAACGTTTTCTACTAAAAAGAAATTGTCCAGATGAACTGATTGAGAATGAGCGGATTTGATACCTGGACTATTGAGAATGAACTTTCTGGATTTATTTAATACTTTACGTAGATATATTCTATTCGGCCACGAAATTAACAAAAAAGAGAATGATCTTTAATCCCTAACACACCACTTTTAAATCTCAAATACACGGGCGTCTCGCCACCGCATTTATACATAAAAAGCAACCCAAATACATAAACTAACGACTCACCGTCGCGTGGTGTACACAGAAGACACAATAAAATCATCCGGCCACGTTAATTTGGCTTGAAACATCGGGGTTGTCTGCGGATTTATCCAAGTACCCAGCACAACCAGCTAGCCACAGAACTAGCCCTCGAGTTCACGACTGACCCGGAAGTTGTCATCAACATGGAATAGTCCATTTTTAGTAGGGGGATAAAGAAATCGACCGTTTTTTTATTGCGTATTTAATGATCGTTTTCATCGTAACTATAATTATTTTTATGTTAAATGTACATTAACAAGCAGGATCAATGTTAGTGATGTAGGTGACTGCACGGGGCGAGGCGGGGCCGGGGCCACTGCTGAAATGGGACCCCCAGGCATTTACCTACATGGTAGAGCCGAGTCTGTTCTCAGCTCTGCCCCCCTCACCCTCACACCCTTCCTCCTTTCTGCTGTTTACGGTGGGGAAAAATATAAAACAAGCAGCATAAGAGCTTGTAAATAAGTTTATTGGTTTTTACTGATAGATAATTAGTTATTAGCGGTACTGCATTTTAAATAAAAATAGCACAAATCCGCTTATGAATTATAAAAGTTAGTCAATTCACAAAAACGCTGACAAAAAGTTTAGGTCCACTGTAAGCGGAATAGCGCTTTAGCGCTCCCTAGCGTTCATCCGCCCACCTTTGTGTATTGAATATTAAAACCTGAGTATAATTACATACATGTATTAAATATTAAAACCTGAGTACTGTATGATTACAAACATGTATTGAATATTAAAACTTGAGTATAATTACATACATGTATTGAATATTAAAACCTGAGTATAATTACATACATGGATTGAATATTAAAACCTGAGTATAATTACATACATGTATTATATATTAAAACCTGAGTATAATTACATACATGTATTGAATATTAAAACCTGAGTATAATTACATACATGTATTGAATATTAAAACCTGAGTATAATTACATACATGTATTGAATATTAAAACCTGAGTATAATTACATCCATCCATCCATCCATCCATCCATTTTCGTCCACTTATCCGGGGTCGGGTCGCGGGGGTAGCAGCCTAAGTAGGGAGGCCCAGACTTCCCTCTCCCCAGCCACTTGGAGCAGCTCCTCTGGGGGAATCCCAAGGCGTTCCCAGGCCAGCCGAGAAACATAGTCCCTCCAGCGTGTCCTGGGTCTTCCTCTGGGTCTCCTCCCGGTGGGACATGCCCGGAACACCTCACCAGGGAGGCGTCCAGGAGGCATCCTAACCAGATGCCCGAGCCACCTCAACTGGCTCCTCTCGATGTGGAGAAGCAGCGGCTCTACTCCGAGTCCCTCCCGGATGACTGAGCTTCTCATCCTATCTCTAAGGGAGAGTCCAGACACCCTGCGGAGAAAACTCATTTCAGCAGCTTGTATCCGAGATCTCGTTCTTTCGGTCACAACCCAATTACATAATTACATACATGTATTAAATATTAAAACCTGAGTATAATTACAGACATGTATTATATATTAAAACCTGAGTATAATTACATACATGTATTGAATATTAAAACCTGAGTATAATTACATACATGTATTGAATATTAAAACCTGAGTATAATTACATACATGTATTAAACCTATTTTTTTATTTGAGTAGTTACAGTTTTGTGTTTGAAGATTTTGATGATGTGACAGATTTTCAGCAGAGTATCGATCTTCGTCATGTTGTCGTCACACACATGCACAGCACGTGTCGCCCCATGCAGATGTGTGTGTGTGTGTGTGTAGCTGCTGTGTCTCTGCTGCGTGTTAATGTGTGTGTGCACCTATCATATGATTTATTTTAGGATAGGAAAAGTGGTAGAGCAGAGCCCGAGCCCAAAACCTCTTTTAGGTCCATCACTTCGACCTCCGACCTCAAACACCGTATGGCCCCTGGGGACGCCACGGTAAGGAGACGAAGACCACCTGTCGTCCTCCTCTTTGATTCTGTCCCTGCTCTTCATCGTTTTTCTTCTTGTCCCCCTTCCTCTTCCTCAATCTGACACTTTAACTTCCCTCACGTTCACCTCCTGCCATCTGCACAGATTTGTCATCGGTCCTCCTCGTCCTCTCCTCTTCAGCATCTTTCCTGATGACTCATCACAGCCATCCATCTGTCGGTCATCCATCTTCCCGCCTCCATCAGCTCACCTGTCTCGCTTAGACAGACAGATGTGTTCAGGCAGGTCAGGGTTCAGCTTCTTAGGTTTTATTCACACTCACTGCGTCGTCCTCTTGCAAAGGAGAAGTGAAGAGTGTCAGACTGTGTGGTGTCCTGTTGTCCTGTCTTTGTCCTGTTTGTCACGTCCTCTCCTGTCACCTCTCTGTCCCTTCATCTCAGATTTGTCTTCTTCTAATGGCCCCGTGTTGTCCTCGCAGGTCAAACAGCAGAGACTCGTCTTCTAACCTGTCTCTGTTTCAGCCTGTCCATCCCTTGGTTGTGTCCAGGAGAATCCATCTGTTTTTACAGGACAAGTCTGTAACTCGTCACCCTTCCTGTCCCCAGCCTGCTGTTTCTCTGACTTTATTCCAGCGTAAAATCTCAGTTGAAGAGGTTTTGTTCTGTCAGACAAGCTGAAATCTTCTGTGATGGTATTTTTTGTGTATTTGAAATCTGCAGTGTTTGTTGGACTCTTTTTTTTGCATCCCTTCTTTCTCCGAGCACCTCCTGTTCTTTTTTAATGTGAAGGGAGTCTGAAACATGTTTTCTCAGGGGCTGACACTGTTATTGTGCACTCAGACGTTACGCTGAAAGCTTCGGGAGCAGGCAGCTGATGGACTTGTTGGCTGAAGGAGTGTGGGAGCAGATTCTGACTCATTTTTCTTTGTGATCATCTCTTTTTTTACTTTCTATATGAGTGTTTTTCTCTCAGTGGATTTGAATGGTGTCCAGACTACACACACACTGCCTCTGTCCTCCTCTGCAAGCACAACGGACTGTCGGCCACAAACACACCTACCGAATGAGACATCGCACAGCTTCCTTCGTGACCACAGACACACTTGTTACGGCTCCGCTCTATTAGCAGTGGTGGAAAAATCACAGAGCATTTCCTCAGTGGCTCTTAAATGAAACAGTCTGGGTTTTTGGGTTGGACAGAAAATTACTGGAACTTGAAACAATCGGTATGGCAATACAATGGGTATTGCTACATCTGAGCTTTTATTAATGATATTATATATTTCTTTATATGTTCAAAACTTCCTCAAGCCACTGTACTCAGGTTTAAGTAAACACTAAAACCATTATTCTGAAAGTAAATGCTAAAACGATTATTCAGAGATGAACTATGACTTACAAGCTTTGGTCCTCTAATCCAGTTTTCCTCTCTGGGATAACAAGACTACAACCGTCCTTTCACATAATTCAATAACTGACTTTTAATCTAACAGCCAATCAGGCCAGCTTTTCAATTAAAAAGAAATTTAAGATCCAGTCAGTCAAAAAAAGGCATGTGCACAAGGACAAGGACCCATCATAATGATAAAAAAACACATACATTTAGGAGCCATAATGAAGGAAAAAAAGAGTTAATAACCTACTGGTATACTGGTGAAGCCATTTTCCTTCGTCCATCCGTCCCTTCTCTGTATTCTCCATTCTTTTACGTTGTAAAACCGCCATCCATAAAACAGCTACTTTTCCACAGCTGCTACCTGTCCAGCTTGCTCCAACAAGTTTTGTTTTGTTTTTTGAATGTCCAAAGGACCAGACGTAGATTTTTTAGAAAGTACAAAGAGTACAGGGCAAGCTATAGCCTCCGCAGCTAACTGGTATGCTGGTGAAGCCATTTTCCTTTGTCAATCCGTCTGGCGTAAAACCACCTTCAGCTCCCAGCTCATGTATCCGAGCGCAGCAACCTCTGATCGGACACGGTCCGTCCAAAGCCGACCTCCTCATCCCTGGAGCTCTGAGACTTCCACAGAGTTCACCGAGCATTTCCAGCTCATGTGTCCGAGCGTAGCAACCTCTGATCGGACTTGCTTCGTCCAAACCCAGCCTCCTGCTCTCTGGAACTCCGCCTGGGTCCAGCTCTGTATCCCTCCACCGTATCCCTCTGCCAAGCCGCCTGTATTTTCCACTGAATAGTGGAAAACTACTGAGTGCTCGCTGCTTCTGCCGTCAAGGTACGTCAAGCTACTGCTTTTTCCGTCAAATCCGGAAGGAACTTTGAACACGGCTTTTCAAAATGAATTTTTTTTTTTATTATGAGATACGTGACGTAACCTCAAAACTTCGTAACTCGAGACCGTTGTAACCCGAGGACTACCTGTACAAGTTTCACTTTTTGAATGGAATTACTGAAATAAATCAACTTGTTCATTTATATATATATATATATATATATATATATATATATATATATATACATATATATATACAATATATATATATATATATATATATATATATATATATATATATATATATATATATATATATATATATATATATATATATATATATATAATATATATATATATATATATATATATATATATATATATATATATATATATATATATATATATATATATATATATATATATATATATATATATATATATATATATATATATATATATATATATATATATATATATATATATATATATTATATTTTACAAATTTACAACCTATCGTTTTCTGTTGGGAGAGCTAAACCCAGGGTAACAGACATGAAGAACTCTGAGATAAAATACAGAAAACAGATTTATGAAAGTAAAGGCTGACATGTCAGCAAAACTTACATAATTAATGCATTTGGGGAGATGGAGGAACAGAGCTTGGATAGCTGTGGGAAGCACAACCCATGGACAAAGGACACACAAGGACAGTCTGAACAAACATGAACAAGGAACACCTTGGGAAAGCTAATGAGAAACAGGTGAGAGAGGGAGGGGCAGGAGGGCAAAACCAGTCAGTAAGCTGAAAAACAGCTAAAACAAACTCAGGAAAAAATACACACCAGAGCCACAAGAAGGCTAAAACAACAACAAAAAAAACACAGATCCAGTCAACTAAATAAATCTATAATGTAAATCAAAATTTAGCAAATGAGATAAATGTTATGGTCCATTATCATTATAATTATCATTTTTCTAATAGACTGACATTTTTATTTGGGATTTTTTTTAACAAAATACAAAAGTTTTAAAGGATTTTAAAGTAACATTGAACTATATTATTAAAAATTATATATATAATGAAAGGTCAACTTTTTTTGTGCTTGATTTTCACGTCCTCCAAGTGGCTAAACATTCAATGTTTTAAGTAAATAATATAAATATTTTATCCTTCTCTACAACATGGATCAAAAGAATTTTTTTAATTAAATTCTACAATATATTGTTTGTCCTACATAGCCTATCTAGTCTGTGATTTGTCAGGATGCCGTAAGATTTGATTTTTTGACCTAAAATATTCATAAATCGTCCAGATTGGACCAAAGTCAGTACAGCCTCTGAGCTAAGCTACAACACAGATTATTTATGTACAGTACACATTAATGAAACAGTTTTGATGTTTCACTATAACTTACAAAGCTTTAAACACAAAATAATAAATTTCCAATGGACATTTTTATTGACAAATCTTAAGTGTCATATTTTCTTCCACCACTGCTGATATGGGAGTTGAAGAGAAACAAACTAAAGTTTAGGATAAGATGGGTATGAGTGAGCTCAGGTAGAATCCAAGGTTGTTTGTTGTTTTATTAACATATTTGTTTGTTTTGTTTGTTTTTCTCTGTTTTTGTGCCTACGCCTGCAGCCGTACCCGACAGACATCACCGGCCAGCTCAACCTATCAGATCCCTCCGTCAGCACCGTGGTCTGAAGGAGCCGCGGGAGGCGAGGAAGCTTCAGCAACACACACACATCCTGCCTCTCTCACACAGAGGCCCTCTGGACACAAACAAAACAGTCAAACACACATTACTCACACAAGAGCACAGGAAGTCATGATGTCATCACTGTACCAGCAAACACACACACAGTCTGTTCACTTTTTGATGACTTCTATTTCAATTAAAAAAAAATACTGAATTAATCAAAATGCCCTCTCAACACACGTCCCCATAATGATGGGTTAAACAGCGGTCCTCAAAATGAACCAAGACAAACACACACACACACACACACACACACATTTTTGTCAGAAACTCACCATCTGTTAGATTGGCTGAATTCTATTTCCTAGAGTCACGTCCACAAAGTGATCCTTAATTTGAAGTCAGGAGGGTTGGTGCAATTTCCACACCAAAAAAAGACTTAGCTTCAAGAAGCTAATACTGTACTGTACATTATAATTGTACATTCCTTTCATTAGGCTGAAAGGTGGCAGCTCTACCAACTGAGCCACCGTGCTGTCATATCTAAGAATATGTGAGTGTAAAAAATCAGCGTGCCTGTCACTAAAGGAAATAGCTTTCATTTGAACCTTTAGGTGTTGCTCCTGCCTGTGATGCGTTTAAAGCCTGTTAAGAGACAGATGATTAATCAATTCAACCTGGAGAGACTTACTAAATGAGAGAGAGTAATACAATTAAAAGGTTTTATTGATTAGGGTTTCTTTGGCGCAAGAGACAGATGATTAATCAAATGTATCATGTAAAGTGTTACAATAAAGTAAAATATGAAGAGACGCCTGATTTTGACAGTCGACCAGAATCCTGACGTCACTGAAGTCCATTAACACACTTGGATAACCTAGAACACATTTTAATATTTTTAATATTTTTATGGTACCCGAATCACAACCATTAAAAAACTGACATTAGACAGTATTAAAGTGACAATAAAATAAAAATACAGTTTTACACCTTTTAATAAAATTAAACAAGCCTCTATTAAGGAAAATGTTTTCAAAGAGGCATACCAGAAAACTGAATTTGCTTAAGATATTTTTTCCATTTCCCCCTTTTTCACAATTAAATAGCAATAAATGTAAAGCAATTGACTATTTCATATACTAAATATATAATGAATAATTTTATACTTACATATGAGTCAGTGTTTGTGCAGAAAGTACACAATAAAATTAATACCAATTTGATACATTTTTAAATTTCTTATTAACAGCAAATGCATCAAATATTGCACTTTTCTTAGTTTGTTTTACAGAAGAATAAATCATGTTCCTTAGTTCCCAAGCTTTTCCTCTCAATAAATCTGTTGTTGTTGTTTAATCCTGTGACCTGGGGTCACACAGACCAGACGTCATCACTTCAGACAGGAAGTAACACAGAGAGAGATGCACTTAAAAAGGCCATGCACGCTACGGCACCTGCTAATTAATTTTTGGCAGTTCATCATACACAGCACATGTTTACCTTTTCAATTCAATTTCAGTTCAGTTTATTTCTGTAGCTCCAAGCTAGCTAGTGACTGGCGTATATCTTAGATCTTTTAGCGTACCACTTGGTGTTCGTTTAGCGTACATCTTAGTTTACATCTTAGATCCTTTTTTACTGTTTCTTTTTACAATTTATATTTTTGCTGTTGTTGGCTGTAACAGGGACCCTGTGTACACAGTCTCGTTCCACCTCATGTACCACATGTGGTGAAATGACAATAAAGAACACTGACCCTTGACCCAAGTCTAAGTCAGTTAATAAAAGTTCTCTATCTCAGGAAGCAGCAGATTGTGTTGAATCTTCACTTCGTCACAGTCTCCCATCGTGAGCAAGCACAAAGGAAACCGTGGAAAGAAAAATCTCCCTTTAACAGGAAGAACCCTCCAGCAGAACCAGGTTCAGGACAAGCATCCATCTGCTTCAACCAAGTGGGTTTGAGAGGACAGGACGTAGAAACAGACAAACACAGAATGACAGGTTGAGGTGTGGTTTCTACAGGAGGAACGATTAAAAAAAACGCCTTAAGATAGAAATAATTACAAACATGGAGCATAGAGCAAGTAAAGACATCAAAGTAAAGACATCAGCAAATAGAGGAGAAATAAATACATTTGTTAATGTATGTGCTAATGCAGCTGGTGCCACAAACACTCCCTCTTCATTCTCCCCTGCATGATTAAAGAACAGCATCAATCCAACACTTGGACATGAGCGTTCAAAATGCTGTGGTGTGACTGAGGGTGGGGGAAGAAATGGGATTCAGCCATGAAGCCTCACTACAAACACACACACACACACACACACACTACACACACACAGATTTAACCTTTATACTTATTAGGACTTTTTGCCAGCCATAATAATTGACTGATCAAAATGTCCTCACAACGCACACGTCCCCGTGAGGGCTCAGACATCGGTCCTCCTGATGATGCAAGACGAGAACAAACACCTGTTTTACACACAAACCCACCCCATCTGTCACATAAAACATCAGCAACACACAAACACACACACACACACACACACACTACACATACACAAATTTAACCTTTATACTTATTAGGACTTTTTGCCAGCCATAATAATTGACTGATCAAAATGTCCTCACAACGCACACGTCCCCGTGAGGGCTCAGACATCGGTCCTCCTGATGATGCAAGACGAGAACAAACACCTGTTTTACACACAAACCCACCCCATCTGTCACATAAAACATCAGCAACACACAAACACACACACATACATATACACAAAAACACACTCACACACTGCCTTGCTCTACTTGTAGCCGTCAATTTCCTGCACCCAGAGGGTCTTATTTTGAAAGCACCAATTACAACAGCTTTTATTTTGGTCGGTGGATTTGTACAGTTTGTTCTGTTTCTTGTTTTTTCACACTGATCGATCCGATTGATCACACATTCTTACAGACTGGGTTTACACCTTGTGGTGGTTTTTGATGGTTGTAGCTGGTTTTAAGAAATCAACGCCTTCTTATTCGATATGAGCTCAAAAATAAAATGAAAAACTTCTATAACTTTAACAAAACTTCTACATGTGAATTTGAGTGAAGCTGTCAATCATTACCTGTCAGCGACTGACCTGTCACTCACTTACTGGATCAACAGGTCTGTGTCTGACAGGTAACGGACCAACAAGCTCATGTCAATCACATGTTCAGTAATTAGACAATCAGTGACGTGTGACCTGTCAATCAAATTGACCATTAACCGACCAATCAAAGGCCTGATCACTCATTGTGACAGGTGGGTGGAGCCTCTAAAACAGGAAGTTATTCTTTAACCGTGACCAGTCAGTTAACCTGCCTCTTAACACTCAGGATTATGGGACAGGAAATTTTGAGAAATTTACATTATTAACAGTTAAACAGGAATTGTTAAGTGGAAATGGACACTTTTTGTCAGTAATTTAGGAAACTTGTTCTGTCGTCTGGAATTTTACTGAACTTTAACAGCACCCCCCCAATCCATGCAGCTTTCAGAGCAAATATTAATATTTGATGGTTTTAGTATATTGTTAATTTAAAAAAAGATTTGATTGAGCCTTAAAGTTAAATTCACCAAAAGCTTTGCTTTAAACAAAAATTATCAAAATATTTAAAAAGTAATAAATGTTTGCAGGATTTTTTTTGATGGAAGCTTTAAATTTATCCAAATACTAAAGCTTGTTTGTTTGTTTCTAACTTTTTGTAATTGTGAAAGCTGTGGGTAAACTGTGGAAGATGGGATATTTTACATCCTTACACCATATTTTTGTAATCCCGATTCACACTTAAACATTTAAACTGAGCATTAATATCTTTTTACGACTGCATATGACATATTTTTGTTTTATATTTGAAAAATGTAAAACGTACTGACTTTTCTCATGTAGAGCACATTTTAATCTTCTCCCAGCAGCAATAAAACTGTTCAATGAGAAAATGTTAAGCTCCATCAAACAAGACAAAATGATCAACGGTTTTTCACATAAAGTTTAATGTTGTTTTGTGTTAAATAATCATATCCAAGTTTTATTACGGCATCAGCTAAAGTAAAAAATTAAAAAAGCTCACAGCAGCTGATGTGAAAATGTGAGAAGTTAGTAAAATATTGAAAAATCTGATTTTACTGAGAAAATCTTTGATTTAATTTATGTTTAACAAACATACAGGCCTTAACTAATTTCAAATGTGAATGTTTATTAGGATTTTTAGTGCGATTTAAATTAAATATCTACACTGATACTAAATAAATAAATACATTTTAATCCCTATTACAGGGTTTGGATGTATTTCTTTTACAACTTTAAAGGTTTTTAAATGATTTAATTACAAATTAGACAATACTCAAGAGTTGTTTTTTTTTACCTAAATCCCTTTATTTGTTATTTATATCTTTATTTTATTTTAGTACATTCAGTTCCACTCTGCATATTTTCAGTATGCTTTGCACTTCTGAGGCTCCGCCCACTGTCTCTTATTGTCCCAGTGCATGCTGGGAGCTGTAGTCACTGCTCTCCCCTCCTGCTGATGGCGTCTGTGTGTAGCTCCTGAGCAGTGAGCCGATGTCTGGTGGAAACCTACAAACTCCTCGGAACAACCGGAGAGTTCGAAGGTTGTCCCTCTGCAGAACGTAGCTGCTGTGAAACACCCACACACACCGATGTTGCAACAATGTTTGTGTGTGTGTGTGTGTGTGTGTGTGTTTGTGTGTGTGTGTGTGTGCAGCGTCGCTGAGAACAAGAGCAAAACACTTGAACTCCTAAATTAATTTCCCTGTGAGAATCAGCCTGCAGACTGTGGGTTTCTGACGTTTTGACAAAATGTCCGATTGACGAGCAGCCGGAGGCAACACACCGTTTTATTTTTACACAGCCACGGTGAACGGTGACGACAAACATGTTCCCATACGTCTGAGTTTTAATCCAGGCCCGTGGAAAGTGTTTCACAACAATAATTCAGATTCAGGAGTATAAATTGTGTATTTGTTGAAAAGTCAAATCTTCCATAAGTTTGGCCTCCGGTCCGAAGACCCACCTGTGAGTTACAACAGCCCCTCATCCTGACACGCCACCAAACTTAGTTCTTGTTTTTTTATAAACTGGATATAAAACTACAACAAATATCTTTTAGGAAAGTTACTTCTTCCATTTGTTTGAATCCATTTGAGTTAAAGATGGCACAAATACAGGTAGTCCCCGACTTACGAACGAGTTCCGTTCCTACGCACGTTCGTATGTCGAAAATTGCAGTAAGTCGGAAAACACGTACACACTGGTCGCCACTTAAACACGTACATGTACGGTACTGTACAGTTACCAAGCATTTCGCCTATCCTAACACAGTACCCTACATAATTATCAAAAAACACATACAGTACATTTGGAGCCATAATGAAGAAAAAAAATAGTTAATTTCTTACTGGGAGCTGGTGAAGCCTGTCTCCGTCTGTTAGCATGTTAGCTTATTGTAGCACGTCAGAGCTCTGCAGCTTCCTGCTGCTTCACGCGGTCCAAACTGTTTACAGGAAGGCCTGTTAGCATGTTAGCTCCATACATTTGGAGCCATAATGAAGGGGAAAAAGAGTTAATAACTTACTGGGAGCTGGTGAAGCCGTTCTTCCACGTTTTAGCATGTTAGCTCGGGGTCCCGGCAACATCCGCGGCCGAGGGACCATTCCTCCGCCTGAGACGTCCATAGAGTTCACCGAGCGTTTCCAGCTCATGTATCCGAGCGAAGCAATTTCTGATCAGACACACGGTCCGTCCAAAGCCGGCTGTCGAGGCCGGAGCTAACCGAAGCTAACCGAAAACTGGCGGACACTGCCGAAAACTGGCGGAAACTGCCGAAAACTGCCTGACACTGCCGAAAACTGGCGGACACTGCCGAAAACTGCCTGACACTGCCGAAAACTGCCTGAAACTGTGTAAATTGGCTTCTAAATAATAATAATAATAATACTTTATTTATAAAGCCATTTAAAACAACCACAGCTGCAACAAAGTGCTGTACACATAAAACTAAGAACATTTAAACACATAAAATAAGAGTTTTCAATTATCTTTTTTTTAATGAGATGCGTGACGTAACCCCGAAACGTTGTAAGTTGAGGACTACCTGTATTCTCATGGACTCGTTTTGACAGGTTACTGAGCCAAAGGCCCTGTTTTATTAGAATCTTTGTAAAATAAATATTTTACACAAATATTTTTGTATAAAAAAGTTTTTTTTTTACATCACGTTGACAACTATTATTCACCATGATAGGTGTATTCACATCCAAACCTGTTTCATCAACATTTGAATGGCAGCTCAATGGATCAGTGGTTAGCACTGTTGCCTCACAGCAAGAAGGTCCTGGGTTCAATCCCCAGTTGGACCTGGGTCTTTCTGTGTGGAGTTTGCATGTTCTTCTCGTGTTGCGTGGGTTTTCTCCATGTACCCTGGTCCCCACCACAGACCAAAAACATGAACGTTAGTCTGCCTTCAAGTCCAGACCTCCCTTACAAGAGATCTGTGATCTCAGTGGGATTTGACTGGTTAAATAAAGGTTAATAAATCAATCAATAATCAAACTTTCATGGGGAAAAAATCCACGAGTCGTGATTAGATGTGGTTTTTAAGACTTAAAGTCGATGAGTTTTATATTTTGGCGTGAAAAATAAACCAACAAAACCTATGTGGCTTTTGAATACAACCTGAACTAATTTAAGCTTTATTTTTTATTTTAGTTGTAAAATGTTGGTGCTGCTCTCAGATCAGATGTGGGTCCATGTAGCTCAGGTTCCCAACGTCATGCAGGCTGATTCTCCAGAACCTCCAGAGTCCTGCAGGACCTCCAGAGTCCTGCAGAACCTCCAGAGTCCTGCAGAACCTCCAGAGTCCTGCAGATTATAAAGGAAGTCTGACGGGCCGCGGGTCTCAGCGTCGCTCAGCTCGATGCAGCTGCTCGATCAAACCAGTCAACATGGAGGTGTTTCAAATATTTTGTTTTTATATTTATATTCTACATTTGAAGCCATTTTATCCCTAAAGAAACTAACGTCCAGCAGAAAGAACTTTAAGAGAATAGAAAGTGATCAGCATCACGTCGTGTTTAACGCCACTTTAACTAACATTAAATGTAGAAATTAAATATTATTCTGAAAGGAAGTGAATCTATAGCACTCGTGTGTATAATAGTTTTTATATTAAAATTTGCAGATCTTATTTACTTTATTGTCCATTTATTTTTTTAATGGCATATTTAGTTTTGCACCCCTTAATAAATTAAATTTGTGAAAATTAAAGTGCCCTGAAGTATTTAAGACCTGCCTTTTAAAAGATGTTTATGAATTAAATTATTTAAAATATATTATTCTGGCGCACTTTATTGTTCAGTTTGGACTGAAGCGTTCATCATTTATTGTAAAATGATAAAAATGAGACAACAATTAATCTACAAATTTAACACATTTCTGAAATATTTCATCATCAGTTTGTAAACTGATAAAATCCAGTTTTTTTGTTTTAACTTTGTTTCTTTTTCATGGAGTTTGTTTCGGTTTGCAAACGGTCCCAGCAGCCACTGTATCTCTTTTTTAATTGATTTTAATATTTCTCTTTAAATAATATTTAATGATGTTAAAATGTGGGACCTGTTAATGCTCTGATGGACAAACTGACGTCATCATGTGACGTTATTCTATGATGTCATATGTTTATTGTTTGTTTTTGAAACATGTTGTACAGACAACACTCTTTGTATTGGGCCAATAATCAGCTGTGAACAGATCTGGGACCAGTTTGTCATCATTTGGATGAACTTGTCCTAGATCAGTTTCCTCCATCTGCTCCACTGGTGTGTGCTCTGATTGGCTGGTTGGAGCGGCTCCCACTCTGATTGGCTGGTTGGATCCGCTCCTGCTCTGATTGGCTGGTTGGAGCGGCTCCTGCTCCGATTGTTTGGTTGGAGCCGCTCCCGCTCTGATTGGCTGGTCGGATCCGCTCCCGCTCTGATTGGCTGGTTGGATCCGCTCCTGCTCTGATTGGCTGGTAGGAGCGGCTCCTGCTCTGATTGGCTGGTCGGAGCGGCTCCCGCTCTGATTGGCTGGTTGGATCCGCTCCTGCTCTGATTGGCTGGTTGGAGCAGCTCCTGCTCTGATTGGCTGGTCGGAGCGGCTCCCGCTCTGATTGGCTGGTCGGAGCGGCTCCTGCTCTGATTGGCTGGTTGGATCCGCTCCTGCTCTGATTGGCTGGTAGGAGCGGCTCCTGCTCTGATTGGCTAGTTGGATCCGCTCCTGCTCTGATTGGCTGGTTGGACCACTCAGACCTTCGGTTTCTCTTGCTGTAATTTTGGAGGAAACTTTCTGTAATCAAAACCCTTTTATTCAAGGCCCTTAATAAAGTCTATAAATGTTTTGTGTAACTGAGCTTAACGTGCACACCTGTCGTACCTGTTCAGCGCTGTGAGTCTGCTTAGAGGAGTTTACAGTAATAAACCAAAACGTATTTGAATTAAATGGCTTTGTCTCTTTTTACCCATCATTTCAGTTGATTTGTTGCCATCTTGTGGTGAAAAAATGTTTTAATTTAAAAGCAATAATTTCTGAACTGGAAGAAAAATAACAAATATAACAAGATAAATAAGAAAAACAACTAACAAATGAAATAAAAAGTTGCAGAACAGAAGAAATGAGTTTATGAATGTGACCTGAAACCAGGTGTGGTCATCATAGAGCATAGAACAAGAATCTCTGGTCTCTGAACCAAAAAGTTTCAGGTGAGGCTGCAGACCTTTGATTGGTTGAAGTGTGATGTGGGTGGAGCCTGAAACACAATCCAGATGTTCACTTTCCTCACGGAAGATGTGAAGAGACTGATGTGAGAGATGAGTCTGACAGGGAAGGGGTTGAATATGTGCTTTTATTTTGAAAGGGCTGATTGGGTTTAGGTTCTTCCTCCCTCTTCATGTGAGAAGATCTTCATCGAGTCAGGAGGTCCTCTGGACTGGACCGAGCCAGAACCGAACCGGGAGACGACCCGCAGCTCTTGAACTCGTCCATCTCGACCCAAAGCCAAAACAATGACTCCTTTTCCTCGTTGCCATGGTAACGCTCTTCACTCCGTCGCCATGGTAACCATGTTATTTTTAGAGATGATAATGAAGCGGAGACGTGAGGAGAAGACAATCAGATTGTCCTTCCTCCTCTGAGGAAGAGGAGCAGCTTTGAGTTTTAAAAACAAGAACCAGGTCCTGGAGAAGACCTGCAGGTTCTGGAGTGGACCTGCAGGTTCTGGAGTGGACCTGCAGGTTCTGGAGTGGACCTGCAGGTTCTGGAGTGGACCTGCAGGTTCTGGTGGATCAAGGTGTCGCTGAAGGACATGACAAGGACTTTAAAAGAACACCTGAGGTGGCATAGGCGTAATTTACATGGGGGATGGGGAGGGGGGTTATAACCCCCCCCAATAATTTGATCCAGTCAATCAAAGTCAAAGTCAACTTTATTGTCAGAACTGCAATATGTACAGGACATACACAGGACCGAAATTGCGTTTCTCTCAGTCCCTCGGTGCAACAGTAACCATCTAAACACTAAACACTAAAACATTTAATAAACATAAGCATAAAATAGTAAAAGTGTAACACTGTCCTGAGTTTTTTCATAATAGTATAAAAGTATGAAAATTTACACCAACACTGAAACACCAAACACCCAATGAACATAAGCATAAAATGAAATAATAAAAGTGTAATACTGTCCTGAGTTTTTGCATAGTAGTATAAAAAGTATAAAAAGTATATCTATAAAATAAACTGAAGGTTCTAGCATTGACATTTGCAAAGAGTGGCACAGCAGCATATAAGTTAATGTACACAGTATATGTATGAGGTAGTTGATGTTGGTATAGAGGCAAAGTGGCATATGCAGTGAGGCACATAAGGCACATTTGGCATCCTTAGATAAGGCTAGTCAGAGAATACTGTATATGTATCAGCAGTAGTGTAGATATAAAAGTAGTGTAAATGTAAACAGTAGTAATAAATGTAAAACAGTAGTAATAAATGTAAACCGTATTAATAAATGTAAACAGTGAATGTAAACAGTAGTATGACTATAGGCAGTAATGTAATACAAACATTAGTGCAAGTATGAGAAGTAGTGCAAACTGTATGAGCACATGACCGAGAGTTTAGTGAATAACCCGTTTGATGACACAGAGTCCAGTGTTAAAATCTTTGTGTTGTGTGGTAATGTGTGAGAAAGTTTTAGTGTTAAGGCAGTTCAAATGGGAGGGGGGGCAGAGCAGGCAGAGTGTTTAGCATCCTGACTGCCTGATGAACAGAGCTGTCTCTCAGTCTGCTGGTTCGAGCCTGGAGACTCCTCAGTCTCCTCCCTGATGGCAGCAGTCTGAAGCAGCTGTGTAGTGGGTGTGTGGGATCACCTGCCATGCAGAGGGCTTTCCGAGTGAGGCGTTTGCTGTGTAAGTCCTGCAGTGAGGGCAAGGAGGTGCCGACGATCTTCTCAGCTGCTCTCACGATATAACCCCCCCAATAAAATGACATCATTTCAAGCTCCCGGATTAACTGGAGGAGCGCGTTTCAGCAGAGACTGCTCTCTCTCTGCGTAAAAGCTGCCGTTCGGTCCTCAGCCTCCCCCTCCTCCTCCTCCAGCAGCAGCCGGCGACATGTTTTCCACACGCTAACTTTGCATTACCGTAACTCTGCAACGGTTTGCGCTATCAGAAAATTTCAAACGGTGTTTGAAAGAAAACAAAGTGCGCTTTTTGGATGTTTTGGGGGTATTACGGTAATCGCCTTCCCGCAGCTCAGGAATGCGAGTTTTTGTGTTCAGCACGAACGAAGCGTGCAGAGTGAGGAGGAAATACATGAGAATCAGCAAAAACTATGTCAAACAAATGTACTTCAAGGAATAAAAAGACAATAAGGAGATTCCTGGATGATTTTAATTTGGAGAAGGAGTTTCTTTTTGTTCTTCTGAAGAAAAACATTTGATCAATTGCATAACTTTTTGAATTTTATTTCTGAATGAATGAGGCCTGTTACTTTGTGGATAATAGTTTTATACTGGGTACACATAATAGGATATAGTTTTATTTTATTTTTTATTTTTTATTTTATATTTTATTTTGTTGTTGGGATACTATATCAACTCTATAAGATATTACAATATTCATCAGTTTGTACTTTGTTTGTGTAAAAGATAATAAGGAGAAGTGTAGGGAGGGGAAATTCACCTGTAAATAGTTTGAATTGTTAGTCTGTTTCTTATTTGTAAAAATAAGTGAGAATTAAAAAAAATTGTAAATATGTTCTATAGTGTTGAAATTGTTAATTTGTGATGCAAAATATGTACTTCATGTTCAAATGCAGTGTTTTATTTGCATAAAATCTCTAAAATCTAATTTCGCTTTTAGTTTTTTCTTGATGTTAAACAGTTTTAATAGTTGTTTTGTAACAAGTATAATGTAAAATAATGCCAGATATTGAAAGATCTAAATATTCTGAACAAATGTGCTGAAGCACATGGCCATAGGACACTTTCTTCATATTTTCTAGTGAAAAACAAGTAAAAAATGCCAGGCGGAAATTTGAGACTTAGGTTAGAGGCCACGGCGGGTTTTGTGTTTCAGCTTCATGTTCTCCTCCATGAAGACTGAGCCAGTTTGGATGTTGTCAGTCCATACAATGGGCGTTAGCGGAGCCTGCTGTCATCGCTTGTAACGGTGACAACGTACCTTTAAACCGGAGGTACAGGAGGGCAATCTGACCGTTACGTATAGGGATGATGATGACTGATAATGGCCATTTAATGGTTGATAACATCCGAAGCGGGTGAAGACTCTGGATGTGTGTGTCAGCTTCACCTGGTGTCTTCAATTTACACAATATGACTTACTGAAGATGACATGCAGGGTTTTACTCTGCTCTTGTCATATTATGGCTGTATTTAAATCATTTGTTGTAATTTTTCCTAGTTAAACTGTAGTGAACCAGGTAAATACACACTCTTTGAAAATTGTGAAATTAAGGTATGTTATATAATAAATCTTAAAAATGTAAAATATGTGTTATGGCTGAAAAAAATGCAGAAAAATAGTGAGTTTTTTTCTTACTTGTTGAACCTATGTGGAACAAAAAAGGAGCAGAATAAATACAGAGAAAACAGGAAAGTTAAGTAAATCACAGTAAAAGCATTACAATATATTTTAACCCTAAAATATCCTGAATCATAAAAAAAGTTATTTATTCGATAAATAAATAGGTAGAGAGCATAACCCCCCCAATGTTAGACCTAAAGTTACGCCCTTGTGAGGTGGTGGTCCAGCTTCATCGTCAACTTTCAGACTTTGGTTCAGAGATTTCACTGATGTGGGTCTGAAACCTTTAAAATGACGTCCAGAAGACCAACAGATCTCCACCTGGATCTGAACCAACTGGATCTGCAGGATCCACCTGGACGTGAAACACCTGTGGGATCTGCAGGATCCACCTGGACCTGAAACACCTGTGGGATCTGCAGGATCCACCTGGACCTGAAACACCTGTGGGATCTGCAGGATCCACCTGGACCTGAAACACCTGTGGGATCTGCAGGATCCACCTGGACGTGAAACACCTGTGGGATCTGCAGGATCCACCTGGACCACCTGGACCTGAAACACCTGAGATCTGCAGGATCCACCTGGACGTGAAACACCTGTGGGATCTGCAGGATCCACCTGGACCACCTGGACCTGAAACACCTGAGATCTACAGGGTCCACCTGGACCTGAAACAGCTGAGATCTGGATCCACCTGGACCTGAAACAGCTGAGATCTACAGGATCCACCTGGACCTGAAACACTTGAGATCTACAGGATCCACCTGGACCTGAAACACTTGAGATCTACAGGATCCACCTGGACCTGAAACAGCTGAGATCTGGATCCACCTGGACCTGAAACACCTGAGATCTACAGGATCCACCTGGACCTGAAACACCTGAGATCTACAGGATCCACCTGGACCTGAAACACTTGAGATCTACAGGATCCACCTGGACCTGAAACACTTGAGATCTACAGGATCCACCTGGACCTGAAACACTTGAGATCTACAGGATCCACCTGGACCTGAAACAGCTGAGATCTGGATCCACCTGGACCTGAAACACCTGAGATCTACAGGATCCACCTGGACCTGAAACACTTGAGATCTACAGGATCCACCTGGACCTGAAACACTTGAGATCTACAGGATCCACCTGGACCTGAAACACTTGAGATCTACAGGATCCACCTGGACCTGAAACACTTGAGATCTACAGGATCCACCTGGACCTGAAACACCTGAGATCTACAGGATCCACCTGGACCTGAAACACCTGAGATCTACAGGATCCACCTGGACCTGAAACACCTGAGATCTACAGGATCCACCTGGACCTGAAACAGCTGAGATCTACAGGATCCACCTGGACCTGAAACAGCTGAGATCTACAGGATCCACCTGGACCTGAAACAGCTGAGATCTACAGGATCCACCTGGACCTGAAACACCTGCAGAAGCTAAAAACTAAAATCAGCCGAACATAAACTTGAATCTGAAGTAGCTAAATGAAGCTCTGAAGTAGCTAATACAAACTCATGTTCGTGCTGCTGTTTATTCCCACTATATTAGGCTTAGTGTATTACTAGTTGATGTTTTTCTTAGTTAGTTCTCGATGTTATTACTGTTTTTCTCTTTCATTTGTTGTTGGATGTAACTGGGACCTCGTGTACATAATCTCGTTTTCATCACATGTACCACATGCGGTGCAAATGACAATAAAGACTCTCTGACTCTGACTCTAAAGCTAAGAAGCTCGTTTTATTGGAAACTATAATGTTGAATTTTACAAAAATATCAAAGTTTGAAAAACTAAAGGTCACATCAAGGAGCTGAACGTTTTTATACATGAACAGCTAAAACAGCTGAAAGTAGCTGAAGTAGACACCAAAAAAAGAAAGTGAAGTCATTTCTTGTCAACCAGCTGTGGGAGTTAACCCCACACCTGTCAGACCTAAAGAGCGGGTTCTGGAGCGGCTTGAAACCACGGAGCAGAAAAAGACCGAGACAATGAGCACGTTGGCGCATCTAAAAACAGACGAGCCGAAGAAACAGCCGCAGCCACAAACCCTCCAGCAGGCCTCAGCTAAGACAGACGAGCCGAAGAAACAGCCGCACCCTCCAGCAGGCCTCAGCTAAAACTGACGAGCCGAAGAAACATCCGCACCCTCCAGCAGGCCTCAGCTTAAACAGACGAGCCGAAGAAACAGCCGCAGCCACAAACCCTCCAGCAGGCCTCAGCTAAACAGACGAGCCGAAGAAACAGCCGCACCCTCCAGCAGGCCTCAGCTTAAACAGACGAGCCGAAGAAACAGCCGCACCCTCCAGCAGGCCTCAGCTAAAACAGACGAGCCGAAGAAACAGCCGCAGCCACAAACCCTCCAGCAGGCCTCAGCTAAACAGACGAGCCGAAGAAACAGCCGGACCCTCCAGCAGGCCTCAGCTTAAACAGACGAGCCGAAGAAACAGCCGGACCCTCCAGCAGGCCTCAGCTTAAACAGACGAGCCGAAGAAACAGCCGCACCCTCCAGCAGGCCTCAGCTTAAACAGACGAGCCGAAGAAACAGCCGGACCCTCCAGCAGGCCTCAGCTTAAACAGACGAGCCGAAGAAACAGCCGCACCCTCCAGCAGGCCTCAGCTTAAACAGACGAGCCGAAGAAACAGCCGCACCCTCCAGCAGGCCTCAGCTTAAACAGACGAGCCGAAGAAACAGCCGCGACCCTCCAGCAGGCCTCAGCTTAAACAGACGAGCCGAAGAAACAGCCGCACCCTCCAGCAGGCCTCAGCTTAAACAGACGAGCCGAAGAAACAGCCGGACCCTCCAGCAGGCCTCAGCTTAAACAGACGAGCCGAAGAAACAGCCGCACCCTCCAGCAGGCCTCAGCTTAAACAGACGAGCCGAAGAAACAGCCGCACCCTCCAGCAGGCCTCAGCTAAAACAGACGAGCCGAAGAAACAGCCGCACCCTCCAGCAGGCCTCAGCTAAAACAGACGAGCCGAAGAAACAGCCGCACCCTCCAGCAGGCCTCAGCTTAAACAGACGAGCCGAAGAAACAGCCGGACCCTCCAGCAGGCCTCAGCTTAAACAGACGAGCCGAAGAAACAGCCGCACCCTCCAGCAGGCCTCAGCTTAAACAGACGAGCCGAAGAAACAGCCGCACCCTCCAGCAGGCCTCAGCTAAAACAGACGAGCCGAAGAAACAGCCGCAGCCACAAACCCTCCAGCAGGCCTCAGCTAAAACAGACGAGCCGAAGAAACAGCCGCACCCTCCAGCAGGCCTCAGCTTAAACAGACGAGCCGAAGAAACAGCCGGACCCTCCAGCAGGCCTCAGCTTAAACAGACGAGCCGAAGAAACAGCCGCACCCTCCAGCAGGCCTCAGCTTAAACAGACGAGCCGAAGAAACAGCCGCACCCTCCAGCAGGCCTCAGCTAAAACAGACGAGCCGAAGAAACAGCCGCAGCCACAAACCCTCCAGCAGGCCTCAGTGTCACAATCCTCAGTTTTGAGACGCACTGGCAGAAGAGGAGAGCAGGAGCTAAAATAAAATAGTTTATTCAAGCAACAAGAACAAAAAACTCACTTTAGATTACAGCGAGCTAACAGAGCTAACAGAGCTAACAGCTAACAGAGCTAACAGCTAACAGAGCTAACAGGACAGAGCATCATAATTAAATGAACAAGGCCGGTAATCAGACGTCTGTGGACCGGGACAGAGACGTCAGTGGACGTTGAGGACGTGTTTGAATCAGGACAATGACGAGTGAAGGTCGCTGACTGGAGACAGGTGTGACTGGAGACAGGTGTGACTGGAGACAGGTGTGACTGGAGACAGGTGTGACTGGAGACAGGTGTGACTGGAGACAGGTGTGACTGGAGACAGGTGTGACTGGAGACAGGTGTGACTGGAGAGGCTGAGGAGAAACACCGGGTCTGAAGACGGGTCAGAACCAGAACAAGACTCTGAGTTTAAAGAAGGAACCAAAGGAACGGGTTCATCAGAACCAGTCTCTGATCTGATCCAGATGTTTTCTCTCCTCTGGTTCTGAGTCCAGACCTGAGGGTTTCTGTGAGACGGGTCAGTTCCCAGAACTCCAGGTTCTGCTGGGGTCTGAGCTGTGGAAGACTGGACCAGAACCTGAACAGAACCACATGGAGAACCAGATCCAGACCAGGAGGTCTGCAGTTCTGCTCAGATGGATCATCATGTTTCTCTTCAGAACATTTAGTTTTACAGAACCGACCCATCAGAACCAACAAACATAAAACTGTGGATCATACACGGGGCTGCGAGGGCTTTGAGGCTTAGCTGGGTTCTGGAGGAACCTGACAATTCCATGGAAAGACCATCAAACCTGTGAAGAAGCCCAGCAGTTCTCTGAAGAACCCAGAGAACCTCTGAAGAACTCCAGCAGTTCTCTGAAGAACCCAGAGAACCTCTGAAGAACTCCAGCAGTTCTCTGAAGAACCCAGAGAACCTCTGAAGAACTCCAGCAGTTCTCTGAAGAACCCAGAGAACCTCTGAAGAACTCCATCAGTTCTCTGAAGAACCCAGAGAACCTCTGAAGAACTCCAGCAGTTCTCTGAAGAACCCAGAGAACCTCTGAAGAACTCCAGCAGTTCTTTGAAGAACTCCAGCAGTTCTCTGAAGAACCCAGAGAACCTCTGAAGAACTCCAGCAGTTCTTTGAGGAACCCAGAGAACCTCTGAAGAACTCCAGCAGTTCTTTGAAGAACTCCAGCAGTTCTTTGAAGAACTCCAGCAGTTCTCTGAAGAACCCAGAGAACCTCTGAAGAACTCCAGCAGTTCTTTGAAGAACTCCAGCAGTTCTTTGAAGAACTCCAGCAGTTTTTTTGAAGAACCCAGAGAACCTCTGAAGAACTCCAGCAGTTCTCTGAAGAACCCAGAGAACATCTGAGGAAGCCCAGCAGTTCTCTGAAGAACCCAGAGAACATCGGAAGAACTCCATCAGTTCTCTGAAGAACCCAGAGAACCTCTGAAGAACTCCAGCAGTTCTCTGAAGAACCCAGAGAACATCTGAGGAACTCCAGCAGTTTTATAAAGAACCCAGAGAACATCTGACGAAGCCCAGCAGTTCTCTGAAGAACCCAGAGAACATCGGAAGAACTCCATCAGTTCTCTGAAGAACCCAGAGAACCTCTGAAGAACTCCAGCAGTTCTCTGAAGAACCCAGAGAACATCTGAGGAACTCCAGCAGTTTTATGAAGAACCCAGAGAACCTCTGAAGAACTCCAGCAGTTCTCTGAAGAACCCAGAGAACCTCTGAAGAACTCCATCAATTCTCTGAAGAACCCAGAGAACCTCTGAAGAACTCCAGCAGTTCTCTGAAGAACCCAGAGAACATCGGAGGAACTCCAGCAGTTTTATGACGAACCCAGAGAACATCTGAGGAACTCCAGCAGTTTTATGAAGAACCCAGAGAACCTCTGACGAAGCCCAGCAGTTCTCTGAAGAACCCAGAGAACATCTGAAGTACTCCATCAGTTCTCTGAAGAACCTAGAGAACATCTGAGGAACTCTAGCAGTTTTATGAAGAACCCAGAGAACCTCTGAAGAACTCCAGCAGTTCTCTGAAGAACCCAGAGAACCTCTGAAGAACTCCAGCAGTTCTCTGAAGAACCCAGAGAACATCGGAGGAACTCCAGCAGTTTTATGACGAACCCAGAGAACATCTGAGGAACTCCAGCAGTTTTATGAAGAACCCAGAGAACCTCTGACGAAGCCCAGCAGTTCTCTGAAGAACCCAGAGAACATCTGAAGTACTCCATCAGTTCTCTGAAGAACCTAGAGAACATCTGAGGAACTCTAGCAGTTTTATGAAGAACCCAGAGAACCTCTGAAGAACTCCAGCAGTTCTCTGAAGAACCCATAGAACCTCTGAAGAACTCCATCAGTTCTCTGAAGAACCCAGAGAACATCTGAGGAACTCCAGCAGTTTTATGAAGAACCCAGAGAACCTCTGAAGAACTCCAGCAGTTCTCTGAAGAACCCAGAGAACATCTGAGGAACTCCAGCAGTTTTATAAAGAACCCAGAGAACCTCTGAAGAACTCCATCAGTTCTCTGAAGAACCCAGAGAACATCTGAGGAACTCCAGCAGTTTTATGAAGAACCCAGAGAACCTCTGAAGAACTCCATCAGTTCTCTGAAGAACCCAGAGAACATCTGAATAACTCCAGCAGTTCTCTGAAGAACCCAGAGAACATCTGAGGAACTCCAGCAGTTTTATGAAGAACCCAGAGAACCTCTGAAGAACTCCATCAGTTCTCTGAAGAACCCAGAGAACCCTGAAGAACTCCAGCAGTTCTCTGAAGAACCCAGAGAACATCTGAGGAACTCCAGCAGTTTTATGAAGAACCCAGAGAACCTCTGAAGAACTCCATCAGTTCTCTGAAGAACCCAGAGAACCCCTGAAGAACTCCAGCAGTTCTCTGAAGAACCCAGAGAACATCTGAGGAACTCCAGCAGTTTTATGAAGAACCCAGAGAACCTCTGAAGAACTCCAGCAGTTCTCTGAAGAACCCAGAGAACCTCTGAAGAACTCCATCAGTTCTCTGAAGAACCCAGAGAACCTCTGAAGAACTCCATCAGTTCTCTGAAGAACCCAGAGAACCTCTGAAGAACTCCATCAGTTCTCTGAAGAACCCAGAGAACCTCTGAAGAACTCCAGCAGTTCTCTGAAGAACCCAGAGAACATCTGAGGAACTCCAGCAGTTTTATGAAGAACCCAGAGAACCTCTGAAGAACTCCAGCAGTTCTCTGAAGAACCCAGAGAACCTCTGAAGAACTCCATCAGTTCTCGGAAGAACCCAGATAACCTCTGAAGAACTCCATCAGTTCTCTGAAGAACCCAGAGAACCTCTGAAGAACTCCATCAGTTCTCGGAAGAACCCAGAGAACCTCTGAAGAACTCCAGCAGTTCTCTGAAGATCCCAGAGACCTTCTGAAGAACTCCATCAGTTCTCTGAAGAACCCAGAGAACATCTGAAGTACTCCAGCAGTTTCCTTGTTCAGACCCTGAAATCTCCTGGAGAACCCAGAGAACCTCCGCAGACTTTGCTTCCTGATGTGTTTAACATCTGTCGGCTGGAACATCCAGCTGCTGTGAGGAGAAACACCGTCTGACCGGAAACATGATGCCTGTTCCTTCAAAATAAAAGCAGCAGCGCCAGATGTTTGTACCCACCTGATCACAAACAGGAGGTGGATCATTTTTGTTCTTCTAGCTCAGGTGTCTGCAACCTTCATGATCCAAAGAGACATTTCTGCCTCTTTGTTCACTAAATTAAACGTGTCCGGAGCCACAACACCTGCTGCAACTGGGATTCTCAACTGGTTGCTCACAGACCAGTTTAAATTTGTTGGAGGACCCTGGGATTTTATAAAACTAAAAATATCTAAGGATTTTTAACATTTATTTATATCTTTACACTCTAAGACAAAATAAAATATGAAATTCTTGTAAAGAAAAAATATATTCAGTTTTTGCCCAGTTTCTAAAAATTAAAACAATAAACTTTGCATTCTTATGCGATTTTTTAATTGTAGAAAAATAATGTATCCTACTTTGAAGAAATGAAGCATAAAGACAAAGTGAATATGTTTTGTAAATGGTAAATGGAGCTTATTTATATAGCGCTTTCCAGCCCCCTGTGAGGAGCCCCAAAGCGCTTTACAATACCAGCCATCCACCCATTCATTCAGACGTTCATACACCGGTGCCTTGCAAGGCGCCATCCAGACCTAACGGGAGCAACTCGGGGTTAAGTGTCTTGCCCAGGGACACAACGACACATTCCATTCATTCATTCAACCTTTATTTATACAGGCTAGCCTCGTTGAGTCACGGGGACTCATTTACAAGAGGGACCTGTCTCACTCACACCAAACAACCATCCACTCTCACACTCACACCTAGGGTCAATTTAGAGTCACCAATCAGCCTAACAAGCATGTTTTTTGGTCTGTGGGAGGAAACCGGAGTACCCGGAGGAAACCCACGCATGCACGGGGAGAACATGCAAACTCCACCCAGAAAGGCCCCGGACCGGGATTTGAACCGGCAACCTTCTCGCTGAGAGGCAGCAGCTCTACCAGTTGTGCCACCGTGCTGCCAAGGTGGTGGTGGGCACATTGTAATGATTCTAGTATTCATGTGCAAAACTAGAGGAACACTAATAAAACTAGAGCTGTTTGCCTCCCTGGATCCCTTCCAATTTGCATACCGACCTAATCGCTCAACCGACGATGCCATCTCCTCTGCCCTCCACACAGCTCTCACACATCTGGACACGAAGGACTCTTATGTTAGAATGCTGTTCATCGACTTCAGCTCGGCATTCAACACCATCATCCCCCAACAGCTCATCCATAAACTGGACAGTCTGGGGCTGAACACCTCAATGTGTAACTGGCTGCTAGACTTCCTGACCGGGAGACCACAGACAGTACGGATCGGGAGTAACACATCTAGCACCATCACATTGAACACAGGGGCCCCACAAGGATGTGTGCTGAGCCCCCTTCTATTCACCCTGCTAACACACGACTGCACACCATCGTACAGCTCCAACCACTTCATCAAGTTTGCGGACGACACAACAGTGGTAGGTCTCATCAGCAACAACGATGAGACGGACTACAGGAACGAGGTGAGCCGCTTGGCCTTGTGGTGCGGACACAACAATCTCACTCTCAACGTGGAGAAGACAAAGGAGATTGTTGTGGACTTCAGGAAGAGGGATGCCCAACATGCCCCTCTGACCATCAACAGCACCGCAGTGGAGAGAGTGGACAGCACCAAGTTCCTGGGAGTGCACGTCTCAGAGGACCTGTCCTGGAGCAGGAACACTGCATCACTGGCCAAGAAGGCTCACCAGCGCCTCTACTTTCTCCGCAAGCTGAAAAGGGCTGGAGCTTCAACCCCCATCATGTGCACCTTCTACAGAGGTGCCATAGAAAGTGTCCTGACCAGCTGCATCACTGTGTGGTTTGGTGCATGTACTGCATCCTGCCGCAAGAGCCTCCAGCGCATCGTGAGAGCAGCTGAGAAGATCGTCGGCACCTCCTTGCCCTCACTGCAGGACTTACACAGCAAACGCCTCACTCGGAAAGCCCACTGCATGGCAGGTGATCCCACACACCCACTACACAGCTGCTTCAGACTGCTGCCATCAGGGAGGAGACTGAGGAGTCTCCAGGCTCGAACCAGCAGACTGAGAGACAGCTCTGTTCATCAGGCAGTCAGAATGCTAAACACTCTGCCTGCTCTGCCTCCCCTCCCATTTGAACTGCCTTAACACAAAAAACTTTCTCACACATTACCACACAACACAAAGTTTTTAACACTGGACTCTGTGTCATCAAACGGGTTATTCACTAAACTCTCGGTCATGTGCTCATTCAGTTTGCACTACTTCTCATATTTGCACTAATGTTTGTATTACATTACTGCCTATAGTCATACTACTGTTTACATTCACTGTTTACATTTATTAATACAGTTTACATTTATTACTACTGCTTTACATTTATTACTACTGTTTACATTTACACTACTTTTATCTACACTACTGCTGATACATATACAGTATTCTCTGACTAGCCTTATCTAAGGATGCCAAATGTGCCTTATGTGCCTCACTGCATATGCCACTTTGCCTCTATACCAACATCAACTACCTCATACATATACTGTGTACATTAACTTATATGCTGCTGTGCCACTCTTTGCAAATGTCAATGCTAGAACCTTCAGTTTATTTTATATATATACTTTTTATTCTTTTTTATAGTGGGAGTGGTGGCGCAGAGGTTAAGAAGGTGCGCTTGTGATCGGAAGGTCGCCGGTTCAAGCCCCGGTACCGACAACATCAAAGATGTGGGTGGGATAAGTGAAGCGGTCACACTTGTCTCCACCCTCATCTGCCCCACTCTGGGCCCTTGAGCAAGGCCCTTAACCCACACCATCTGCTCCCCCGGGAACCCTAGATATCAGCTCTCTACTCCACACAGAGGGCTGTGGTTGCTCGGTGGTCTGTGGTTGTGTCAGGAAGGGCATCCGGCGTAAAAACAACTGCCAAATCTTCGTGCGACTAGATCGCTGTGGCGACCCCTAACGCAGGGAAAAGCCGAAAGAAGAGAAAAAAAAACTTTTTATACTTTTCATACTACTATGAAAAAACTCAGGACAGTATTACACTTTTATTATTTCATTTTATGCTTATGTTCATTGGGTGTTTGGTGTTTCAGTGTTGGTGTAAATTTTCATACTTTTTTCATACTTTTCATACTTTTATACTATTATGAAAAACTCAGGACAGTGTTACACTTTTACTATTTTATGTTTATGTTTATTAAATGTTTTAGTGTTTTAGTGTTTAGATGGTTACTGTTGCACCGAGGGACTGAGAGAAATGCAATTTCAATCCTGTGTATGTCCTGTACTATTGCAGTTCTGACAATAAAGTTGACTTTGACTTTGAGTTGTTGTTATAACATAAAATTCAGTTTTATGTCAGTTTTTGTCAAAGATTGAAAGAGCCGCTGCAGAGGGACTGAAGAGCCGCAGGTTGCAGACCCCTGCTCTAGATGATTCTGGAACAAACTTCTGTGACTTTTTATTTTTAGGTAAATATAAAATAAAAAAGTAATAAGATTTTAATTCAACCTTACAGGTTCTCACAGAGACCAACAAAACGTTATGTGTAAAATATATAAATAAAAATAGCATGCATGATTAAACTTTAATTCTTGTAATTAAATTGTGACTCGCGGTTTCATTTAATTTTATTTTTTCGCTTTTTCATAATAAAACATGTTTGTGCAATTTGTTCAAGCACGATGTTTTATACTGAAGGTCTGTACCGGAAGTCGTGTTTTTTATTGTGGAGGTCTTGACAGCGGTGAGAAGCAGCGCGAGCAGAAACTGAAGACTTTGCAAAACTTTTGTTTTCAAAAGTTTTGACGGAACATTTTAAATCTTCCGGGTTTCCTTTATTTTTATTTGTTTGTTTGTTTGTTTGTTTGTTGTTGTTTTCATAAAATCTTTTTCACTTTTCGTGTTTTTCACACTTTTGTATTTATGCTTTTAAAGTATTTATTTTTTCCGCTCTTTTTCCCGGGTCGGCTTCTTTTGATCTTTCCTTTCATCTTTTCTCCTGGTTCGGGTTCTGGACGGACCCGGTTCTGATTTAAAGCTCCACAGAACTTGTCCCAGAACAGAACCCGGTCCGACCCGGTCTGTCCCGTTTCGAACATGCAGGTTCTGGTTGTCCTGGTTCTGAACCTGCTCGCCTGCCGGGCCGTTCCGAACCGGTTCTTGGGAGGCGGTGTGAACGGAACCGGTCCCGGTTGCGGTCCATGCGAGCCGGGCCAGTGTCCTTTGCCCCGCGGCTGCCGGGCCGGGCTGGTTCCGGGCCCCTGCGGCTGCTGCGAGGAGTGCGGGAACGTGGAGGGCCAGGCGTGCGACGCGGGGCCCCGCAACGTGCGCTACGGGCTGTGCGGGGCCGGGCTGCGGTGCCGGGCGGACCCGGGTCCCGCAGGAGGAGAGGACGAAGAGGAGGAGGAGGAGGAGGAGGAGGTGTGCGTGTGTGAGGAGCAGGAGCCGCTCTGCGGGACAGACGGAACCACCTACACGAACCTGTGCAGGTTCAAAGAGGCCGCCGCATCAGAACCCGAGCTGCGGACCAGAGGGCGTGGCCCCTGCAGGACAGGTGAGCACACCTGACAGGTCCAGAACCAGTTTGGAGCTGGTTCTGTTCCGTGACACACATGAAATGTTCTGGAGCCAGAACCAGTAAAGTCCAAAGAAGAACTGACGCGAGGTTCTGGAGAACTGGATCAACTGGATCAGGAGTTCAGAACCAGAACCTCAGAGACAGGAAGTCTGATTCTGAATCCTGTCACAAAAGGTCCAGAGAGGGACAGAACCTGACCCTGGTTCTGGAGGGAGGGGTCGGACCTTGACCCAGACAGAACCAGAACTCTGTAAAAAAAACAAAACTTTAGAAGTTTAGAAAAACTTCAGATGAAAAGTTTCAACTGAATTGAATTGTTTTTATTTTCTGTAAACATGTTTCACATTCAACACTTGCTCTTCTCAAGGGCGGACGTCTCCTCTCAGTCTCCACTTTGCTTTGTCTTGTCTGTGAAACTGTCTGAGAGCCTCTCTTCTACAAAATCTTCTGAATCATAACTATGGACTTCAATTTGGTCAGTTGGTCCCTCAACACAACTGATAACATTTCTTCAACAAGAAGACAGACTGTAGGTGAGACGATTTGTCCTGTTGGCTGCACACATCTGGATATCTCATGCACACATCTGGATATCTCATGCACACATCTGGATATCTCATGCACACATCTGGATATCTCATGCACACATCTGGATATCTCATGCACACATCTGGATATCTCATGCACACATCTGGATATCTCATGCACACATCTGGATATCTCATGCACACATCTGGATATCTCATGCACACATCTGGATATCTCATGCACACATCTGGATATCTCATGCACACATCTGGATATCTCATGCACACATCTGGATATCTCATGCACACATCTGGATATCTCATGCACACATCTGGATATCTCATGCACACATCTGGATATCTCATGCACACATCTGGATATCTCATGCACACATCTGGATATCTCATGCACACATCTGGATATCTCATGCACACATCTAGATATCTCATGCACACATCTGGATATCTCATGCACACATCTGGATATCTCATGCACACATCTGGATATCTCATGCACACATCTGGATATCTCATCGACTTGAAGACTTGATGACGAGTCTATCTCTGCTGTCATCTGGATCTTAAGGACGCATATTTAATTAGATTTATGATAACTGGTTCCTGCTTTATTGATTTTGCTGGTTCCTGGTCTATCAACACACAAGGAAGACGTCTGCAGCACATCTGGACCTGGTCAGGCTGCCTGTCTTACATGATGTCTTGGTTCATGTCTCGAGAATCCAGAATTTTGGCTGAATGGATTAGATCTCGGGGATTTTCTCAGGCACGTTCCACTGGTATGGTCATTTTAATTTGGACATTTCAGAAGCGAGTGGACCGACACAGACTGAAGGTAGATGTCATTAAAGTTCTGCCTGTTCCCAAAACAATCGTGTTTATCTACATTTGGCTCCCCGACTGGCCTTGACAGGCCGTCTTATCTCAACACGCCTGAGAAGTTTTGTAAACTTGACGCTCTCATCCTCCCAACCCTTCTACTGAGGAATTCCACAGACTTTTCAGAGGAGCACAGCTGAATAAACATTCTGTCATCATTTCAGGACTCTCGCCTCTGGCCGACCTTGGTATCCCCCCCCGCCCCCCATGAGTGTACACAGATCTATGAGCTGGCTGCTCAAAAGCCTTTGAGTCCTCCTCCCCCGCCCTCTGCATAATGTCAGCGTCACTATGTGCTTGTGTGCGAGACTTTTTTTCATTACCACATTTTTGACCTTCAAACTGAGGTCAAAAATCTGTTAGGAATTTTTTTTGTCTCCAAACCCTGTGTGTCATTTTTCACCACTTTTATAGTCTGTCCAACAGATCTCACTTGTAAATGAGTCTTCGAGGCTCAATGTGACGTATCTGTTTAAATAAAAGTTGAATGAATGAATTAACTCACCTGTCTCCTGCCTGATGACTCTCACCTGTGTGTCTCACCTGTCTGTCTCACCTGTCTGTCTCCTACCTGTCTGTCTCACCTGTCTGTCTCACCTGTCTGTCTCACCTGTCTGTCTCACCTGTCTGTCTCACCTGTCTGTCTCACCTGTCTGTCTCACCTGTGTGTCTCACCTGTCTGTCTCACCTGTGTGTCTCACCTGTGTCTCTCACCTGTGTGTCTCACCTGTCTGTCTCTCACCTGTGTGTCTCACCTGTCTGTCTCACCTGTGTGTCTCACCTGTGTGTCTCCTACCTGTCTGTCTCACCTATGTGTCTCACCTGTGTCTCTCACCTGTCTGTCTCCTACCTGTCTGTCTCACCTGTCTGTCTCTCACCTGTGTGTCTCCTACCTGTCTCTCTCACCTGTCTGTCTCACCTGTGTGTCTCACATGTCTGTCTCCTACCTGTCTGTCTCACCTATGTGTCTCACCTGTGTCTCTCACCTGTCTGTCTCCTACCTGTCTGTCTCACCTGTCTGTCTCTCACCTGTGTGTCTCACCTGTCTGTCTCACCTGTGTGTCTCACCTGTGTGTCTCCTACCTGTGTGTCTCACCTGTCCGTCTCACCTGTGTCTCTCACCTGTCCGTCTCACCTGTGTGTCTCCCCTGTCAGCCCCTGTCATCAAGGTGGCCCCTCAGAACCAGGTGATCGGCTCCGGCTCCAGTCTGGTGTTTCTTTGTGAGGTCTTTGCGTTTCCCATGGCGCTGGTCGAGTGGAGGAGGGAGGGACGAGACATCGTCTTACCTGGAGACGACCCTCACATCTCTGTCCAGGTACGCACACACCTGTCTGTAGCCCCGCCCACTGCTAAGGGAACAGGACAGCTTTAGTCCTCCTGTTCGCTGATAGAACCCAAAGACACTTTCTGATGTCCTCTGTCTCCCAGTCAAGGGGCGGTCCTTTGAAATTTGAGCTTTCCAGTTGGCTGCAGATTGAGGGGGCGGAGCTAAATGACTCAGGAACCTATCACTGCACAGCTCGCAACAACCTGGGATCAGTTTCTGCCTCCGCTGTCCTGGAAGTCCTGGGAGCAGGTGAGACAGGAGACAAGACGGTTCTTACTTCACCTTACCTGTCTCACCTGTTCCTACCTGTCTCACCTGTTCCTGTCTCACCTGTTCCTGTCTCACCTGTTCCTACCTGTCTCACCTGTTCCTTCCTATCTCACCTGTTCCTGCCTGTCTCACCTGTTCCTACCTGTCTCACCTGTTTCTACCTGTCTCACCTGTTCCTACCTGTCTCACCTTACCTGTCGCACCTGTTCCTACCTGTCTCACCTGTTCCTATCTCACCTGTTCCTACCTGTCTCACCTGTCCCTACCTGTCTCACCTGTTTCTACCTGTCTCACCTGTTCCTATCTCACCTGTCCCTACCTGTCTCACCTGTTCCTACCTGTCTCACCTGTTCCCATCTCACCTGTCCCTACCTGTCTCACCTGTTCCTACCTGTCTCACCTGTTCCCATCTCACCTGTCCCTACCTGTCTCACCTGTCCCTACCTGTCTCACCTGTCCCTACCTGTCTCACCTATTCTTACCGGTTCTAACAGGTTTCATCTGTCTCACCTGTCCCTACCTGTCTCACCTGTCCCTACCTGTCTGTATCCCCTGTCCCTACCTGTCTCACCTGTCCCTACCTGTCTCACCTATTCTTACCGGTTCTAACAGGTTTCATCTGTCTCACCTGTCCCTACCTGTCTCACCTGTCCCTACCTGTCTCACCTATTCTTACCGGTTCTAACAGGTTTCATCTGTCTCACCTGTCCCTACCTGTCTCACCTGTCCCTACCTGTCTGTATCCCCTGTCCCTACCTGTCTCACCTGTCCCTACCTGTCTCACCTATTCTTACCGGTTCTAACAGGTTTCATCTGTCTCACCTGTCCCTACCTGTCTCACCTGTCCCTACCTGTCTCACCTATTCTTACCGGTTCTAACAGGTTTCATCTGTCTCACGTGTCCTACTTGTCTTAACCTGTCTCACCTGTCTGTCTGCCTCAGAGGAGCTGTCGTCCTACCTGGCCAACAGTGTGTCTGACATGAAACGGCTGATGGACGACTACGATCTGGACCTGTACTGATTCACCCGTGATGTCACTTCCTGTGTGTCCTGCAGCTGTCACAGGCTTTTATTTTGGCGAGACATAAGGACAGAGTGTGTGTTACTTCAGGACGAGACGGAGGCTGCGGGTTCGAGTCCGCTCCTCTGAAACACAAAACAACAAGCGTATGTAGGATTAGAGACAGGAAGTGAGTTTTGTTGTTGTGGGTCATCACTTCCTGTTTGTTCGTTTCTTCACCGAGCAGAAGGTTCTGGTTCCTGTTGGTTCTGTCCCCCGCACCTGTCTCCAGGTACCTGGAGGTGTCTGCTGCCAGGAACACGTTCTGTCACGTGTCATTTATTTCTAGCGTGAACGTGCAGCATGCAGTGTTGCATGCTGGGATGGAAGCTGTTCCCTTCACCCTCATGGTGCCAAATGTTTTGTTTTGTTTTATTCATTTATTCATTTTATAATAATGAGATACAACATTTAACATATGTGTAATAGGAAAAATATATATAAAATATACAAAATGAAAGGTAGCAGATGAAGAAAATATCTTATTAAATCTGCTCCTTATTTATCTAATAACAATTCAAACAAAATTTTCTATAATAACAAAATAAGTAAATAACTCATTCAATTTTCTATTCACATATATTACTCGTTAAAATACATTCATTTATATTTGTTTAACAATTCGATTTTAACCAGTTTCTTAAATACAAGGATTTGATTTGGCTTCTTTAACATCTGTAATTAAGTTATTCCATAATCGTACTCCTTGAATTAAAGTAGTTCTTCTCTTCAAACTAGTTCTAAACTGTGGTTTTACAAATACATCTTTCCCCTTGAGATTGTAGCAGCTTGAACTTTTCACAAAATACATTTGGATATTTGATGGCAGTGTATTTACACATAAGTGACAAAATGTTATAGTCCACCAAATCATAGAACTTCAACAATTTCATTTGATAAAATAATTCACTTGATGGATGACAGTAATGTTTTCTTGTTATAATTCTTACAATTCTTTTCTGCAAAATAAAAACGGGCATCGTGATTGATTTACACGCTTTTCCCCAAACATTAACACAATAAATCAAATGTGGCACAATAATTGTATTATACAACAAATACAGTGCCTTGTCGTTTAGCAGATATCTAACTCTATAAAATATTGCAATAGATTTAGATATTTTAGTTTTAACAGAATGTACATGTTGTTTCCATGATAGATTATCTTCAATGACAACACCCAAAAATGTTGCTTCACTAACTCTACAAATCACTGAATCCTCAACTTGAAATGGAACATCAACTGTTTTATTTCTATTACTAAATATCATATACTTTGTTTTTCCAAGTTTAATGATAATTTGTTGAGTTTAAACCAATTCTGAATTTTAACAAACTTTTCAAACATGAACAGGATCAAACCAGATGGACCTAAAACCAGCCAGGTGTTGTGCTGAAATCTGTCCCCCCTGTCAGCTGAGCCACCTTCCTGTTTATTTGTTTCCTCAGAGCGTTCGATGAGTCACTCATAATAAAGACTTCATTTCTTCTCTGAACTTGTGTACAAAAGGTAACTTGAAAACTCAAATATTTTCAGTATTTGGCTACAAAGAGTAAAACTAGTGAAATATTAGAATACACAGTTAGTTTTCAAAACAGAAAATAAAAAACAGGAGAATCAGGAGGTTTGACCTCTGACCCCATTTTAACAGCTTGATTTCAGTTCAGGTGAATTCTATTTAAAACTGCACAAACGCTCTCGGGACATTTCTTCTGGACAGATTCTGACCGTCCTCAGCTGCTCAGACAGTTTGAACCCAACAGAACCGGTCTGGACTGGGCCTGAACAGAATTACAGACAACAGGAAGTCAGCGGCAGAAGCTGCTCTCAGTCTGCGTTCTTCTGAGGAACCTGTCGCTCCGTGTGCTGAATCCATTAACCCCCAGAACCACCACAGGCCCGGATCCCCTCAGAGTTCTGTTGGTGTGAGTGGTGTGGTTCTGGTTCTGCAGGACGGACGGGGAGCTCTTTGGAGCTTTTTATGAATTTACAAAACAGAAACATGTTTTCAACACGTTCATCTGGTTTTTATTTTTTATAAAGTTCATCCATCTGGAGCTGGTTCTGAACTGGACACACACACACACACGTTGGTTTGTGTCTCGTGTGTTTTTCAAAGTAAAATGTGTTTCACACCCTGACAAAAGAAAAGAACCCAAACCGAGTCTCAGAGACGTACCTGTGTACATAATTTCATTCCACCTCATGTGGTGGAAACGACAATAAAGTTAACTTGAACTTATTCCACTGCAGGAGGAACCAGAGGACGAAGATGATGAGAAAATGGTCCATCTGCGTAATGAGCAGATATTTAGTCATGAATTCATTGTCAAACTGCTTCTTACCCGTGACCCTGCTGCATGGAACAGCTGGAGAGAAACTGGAAGGAAGGAAAATGAAAATGTATATTTAACCTTTAAAAACATCCTGTATGAAAAGGACTAGTGCTGCACACAGAAAAGAAAAAAACAACAATAAAAATGTCAACCGTCTTGGAAATAGGTCTTGAAAGTCAGTCCAGTCATAAAATATCACATCTGGAAATCACTAACTCTAGTAAAACATCTGGACACAAACCCTGTTCGTTCGGAGGCTGCAGTTCCTCCTCCTCACCGACAGGGGGCGGAAGAGCAGCAGAGGCGCTGTGTGTACTTCCTTTAACCGGAGCAGCCCTGAGCGTCGGGGTGAGTTATTAAAGTCGTCAACGATTATTTATCATTTTTATTTATTATACTTACACTTTAGAGTCATCTTACAAACACGGAAGTGATATGAAATTAGAAAGTTAAACACAGTTGTTCGTTTTATGTTTATTTTTAGCTGGTTGTTGTTAGCCTAGCAGCAGCTTACTACGCGAGACCTCAGTTAAAAACTGAGCAATTTAATGTTTGTTAACGTTTTGACTTTACAAACTCGCTACTTCTATTTTTAATTTGAACGTGATAAGAATTTCTATAATCTTAGTATCTAATCGGCATGTTTATTTTCATAGAGCCACTCGGCTGTCTGCCTTACATTTTATTTTTTTATGTCATTTTAACAAATGTAATGATTCTGATTAAAAACTATCTTGTGCTAAATGATTCCAAGTCTCTTGGACTGGAACATTTAGAAATATTAAAAAAGAATAGTATATGTTACAAACTAAATTGATTTTCTGAAGTAATATTACTGTGACTGTGTGCAGGGTCAGAGGTCATCATGGTCAAACAGGTGTGGAGGACAGACAGGTGAGGGTGGAGCTTCAGATGTGTTTTGTCGTTTCTCTGATTTCTGTGGGTTCAGTTTGATGAAGGTTCAGGTGAACTCGGCTCATGTTCTGTCTGCAGATCACCTGTCTGCAGATCACCTGATCACCTGTCTGCAGATCACCTGTCTGCAGATCACCTGTCTGCATGTGGACCTGCTTCGTCAGCTCGTCTAAACGCTGCTCTGTCCTCTCTGCAGGTATTTCCTGCCTGCTGGAGGCAGCAGCGTGGCAAAGGTTCGATTCCCTGTCAGTTCAACACAGAGACTGCCGCCTCTACCTCAGCAGGTACATCAAACAAACACCCCCCCCCCCACGTGCATCCACCTTACTGTCTGATTTATTGTTCAGGTTTCAGGGTCAGGAAGTTCTGACGGCACCGCCAGCGCTGAAGGAAAGGGAAGAACTGATGGGCGGAGCCACGCTGGAGGCCAGGGTTCTGATGGAGGTTCAGGAGAGAGTGA
Source organism: Garcialebias charrua (assembly GCA_038048925.1). Classification (NCBI taxonomy): domain Eukaryota; kingdom Metazoa; phylum Chordata; class Actinopteri; order Cyprinodontiformes; family Rivulidae; genus Garcialebias; species Garcialebias charrua. The sequence continues at coordinate 78,227 of JBBPBX010002500.1, forward strand.
ACCCAAAAGAGCCAGGCAGGAAAGGTCAGTGTTGGTTCTGATCGTGTTGCTCCCCTTAAAACCGGAAAAACAAAACTTGGATCATAGCATTGGCTGGATGACGTCACTCGAGTCGTTAGACAGCCGTGTCGGAGAGCAGAGCGCAGGTGGAGGAGGGACAGGCTGCAGGTTTCGTTTCAAATGTTAAGGGAGAGTTGGCGTCACTATCAGAAACCCGTTAAAGCTGCTAAATCTGAATTATTTTCTGATATCATTGTCTCCAACCCCCACAACCCCTGAGTTCTTTTTTCCACCCTGAACACAGTTCTACACCTCACTGAACCTTCACCTCTAAACTACTGGAAAAAAATGTTGAGTCTCAGTTGAAATGTTTCTGGACGACCACGCCATCCTAGAGTTGTTTCAATCCAGCTTCAAATCTCTCCATAGCACTGAAACCACTCTACTGAAAGTCTTTAAGGACATTTTCACAGACGCAGGTGATTCTGTGCTGCTTGTCTATTGGACCTTACATCTGCTTTTGACACTTTCGACCACAACATCCTCATTTCTAGGCTGCAGCAGTGGGCGGGCATCACAGGGTCTGCCCTCAAATGGTTCGAGTCCTACCTCTCAGACAGAACCTTTTGTGTCAATATCAAAGAGTTCAGTTCAGCATCTGCAGCGCTTCAGTGGGAGGTACCGCAGGGGTCCATCATCAGTCCCCTTCTTTTTCCATTATACATGCTGCCACTAGGTGTTTATTTTCTGCAAACACAACATAAACTTTCATTTTTACACCGATGATTGTCAAATTTACTTTCCCCTGAGGCACAGAGGCTCACACTCTATTCAACCCCTTCTTGACTGCCTGGCTGACATCCATGATTGGATGGCCTCAAACTTCTTAAGTATCAATGAGTAGAAGTCTGAAGTCATATTCTTCCATCCCAACAGCTCACTCACGAACCACGACATTGACCTTCTCTCTCTAGCCCCACTAGAAAAACAAAAGGTCACTAATCTGGGGGTGACAATGGACCCTTCCCAGAAACTTAACAGTCACGTAAACATGATTGTTAAATCCTGCTTTTTTCAGCTGAGGCGGCTGTCTAAGCTGAAGCCCATACTATCCAAAAAGAAACTGGAGACAGTAATCCATGCTTTCATAACATCGAGGCTCGATTACTGCAATTCACTTCTGTTTGGAATCAGTCAGTCCTCCATTGCACGTCTACAGCTGGTCCAGAATGCTGCAGCCCGATTCTTAACTGGTACAGGCCATAGAGAGCACATCACACCAGTTTTGGCCTCCCTGCACTGGCTACCCATTCACCTTCAGATCCAGTTTAAAATACTCATGTATGTTTTTAAATCTCTGAACAGTTCCGCTCCACCTTATCTCACTGATCTTCTACAGCCATATGTCCCACAGCGCTCTCTGAGGTCAGCAGACCAGATGCTTCTCTCAGTCCCAGATACTCTCTGGAAGCTCAGAGGTGACAGGGCTTTCTCTGTTGCAGGTCCAAGACTGTGGAATGAGTTGCCACTGAGTGTCAGGCAGGCTCCCACACTCACAGTATTTAAGTCTCGATTGAAAACCCACTTCTATTCTCTTGCTTTAACACGGTGTGATTTGTTTTGATCTTCTCTGTAATATACATTGTTGGACATTTTAGTTAGTTTCTGTTGCTATTTTATATCTATACTGTATTTTAATTTTATGGTTTCCTGTCCGCTGTGCTTGTTTGTTTCTATTGTACAGCACTTTGGTTGGCCTCGATGCTGTTTTAAGTGCTCTATAAATAAATTGGTATGGTATGATGATCTCCAGAACTCACAGGGGCATCTATTATTATTATTTTATTTTTTTAAATAAAAAGTCCCAGGAAGGAGAATTATTTACCAACAAAGTCCGTGCTCAATGTTCCAGGTATATAATCCAACAATTTTCAGGTCATATGAATGAGTTTTGTAGTTCTGTTTTTATATTTTCTTTTATCTTGTTTGTAACGGATGTTCAGCACTTTGTTTCAGCTGTGGCTGCTGTTTAAAGTGCTTTATAAATAAAGATGATGATGATGATGATGATGATGATGATGATGATGAACAGTTTATTTTTTGGTGCTGAAACGTTTCACCTTCCATCCAGAAGGGGGCAGAGTCAGTTTTGTGTTGTGTGATTCCTTGACTGATGAAGCTTCTGAATGGAAGGTGAAACATTTCAGCACAAAAAAAGAAAACTGTCTAGATGAACTGACTGAAAATTGTTGGAGAATTGTTTACGTTAAAAACACGTTAAAAACACGCAGAGTTTGCTGCGATGTGTTTGATGTTCGGTTCTGGACACGATTTTACTGATTCACACATTTCTGAAGGTTTGTACGGAAGCCTCTGGAGACCAAATGCTACACAAAGTCAAACCACATCAGTTGTTCTAGTTTTGTGGCACTACAGAAATATTCAGGTTTACATTTGTTTAAACATATTTTTCAAGTTCACACGAGTTTGTGAACTTCCAGAACTTGTATTCACCACAGGTCCAGCAGCTCTTCATGACTTGGGTTTGGCTCGGGTCGACTCCTCGTATTTGATGATTAAACAGACGTTTTCTGCATATTTTCCACAGAAACGAGGCGTCTGCAGCTCTGACCAATAGAGACAAAGCTTCTGCGTCATGTGATCCAGCAGGTGTGTATGTGTGTGTGTGTGTGTTTATCAGAAGACTGAGCTCCAGGTTTGATCACAGGTGTTTGACTCTTCAGGTGTTCCTGTTGGTGACCAGCAGGGGGCAGCAGAGTTCAGTGAGGACAACAGAGCAGCTCAGGTGAGAAGGTTCTGTTCTGGTCCAGCACACCAGAACACCATGAAATCTGCAGAGCCTCGTGCAGCCACGTTGAACCCGAGTTTAATTCGCTCGTGACAAATTCATTCATTTCCTCATCATTTCATTCATGGAGTCAGCGGAGGAGGAAGCGATCACTAGACTTTTGGCAAAAAAAGAAAAGAAAAGTCCAGATCAGGGATGAAGAAGGGGAATTTAATACATTTGTGTCACATACAAAACATTTCTGCATTGCTTTGCAATCTGAACGAGAACGTGCGCAGCCGCTGGGGCTGGGACAGGCGGGGGCGTGGGTTAGGAGCGTGAGAAGCTCTGTTTTTATTGGCTGGTTAAAAACTCTGTTTTTATTGGCTGGTTAACGGCGGGTCACTGTGGGTTTTTTAGAAATGCTTTTAGTAACACCTGGAGAAGCAAGGGGAACAGGTATATATTTTTTCAGAGATTACTTTGTCTAACATCAGTCTGTCAGATAGTGACAGAGTGAAGAAATATGTTAAAATATATTGTTAGAAAAGTTACAGACTGCAGCTTTAACGTGTTATTAACACACGTGCATGTTTTGTTCAGCTGCAGAGTGTGGGCTCTCTGAAGGTCACCATCCAGAGGAGCAGTGAGAGCAGAGAGTTCGGAGCGACGGAGCGGACGGCACGTGGACTTCACTGTCACGTCTGTAACGTCGCCTGTCGTTCTCCTCAGGTGAGAAGCACACCTGCGCGTGTGCGACGTCGCCTTCGTGCTCATTGTTGAAAATATATCGTCTCAAAACGGAGAGACCAGAGGACGGTGAGGTGACGCTTTTAATTTGGAACGGCCAGAACTCTTCCTGGTTATGTGTAGCCCCGCCCACACACCCTCCAAACCCGCTGTCAATCAAACCTGACACTTTTCTTTGAGCCGCGCATAAAAAACTAATAACTCTGTGAAGTTGATCTGAAGTGTGTTTTTATTTTTTAAAGGAGACCACAGATATGTTTTTAAAATTTTTATGGTATTTCTTTGGGGTTACCAGACACTGTTTATTCAATTTAATACACAAAATAATTCTTAGATAATCAATTATACCCTTTTTAATTCTGCCATTTTTAACTTTCGTTTTGAACGACCGGTTTATGATAATGAGATCTCGTGGCACGCCCTTCAAAGATCTGCTTACATTAACTCCGCCCTCCAAAGGCAGACGAGGAAGTCAACTCACGTTACTGCCACAGAGTCGAGCAGCTGAGCTGAATTGGACCACAACAGATCACAGTGTACAAGTTGTCGTGTCATTTTTTATTCTTCCTGTCATGTCCAACTCCCTCTCTCCCTCACTCTCACCGTGCGCGCGAGCTGGAGGGAGCGAGCAGTCACTGGCGGACACACATACACACACACACACACACACTCACAGCGGTGCTGTCTTTTTATCTGAAAACTATCAATTTTAAATCTGCTTAGTGCTCCATTATCTGCGCCAGGAGGGTCAGAGAGGGTTTCTCCGAAACAAAAGGCTTTAAAAAAAAAGGGGGAAAAAAAAAGATGCAATGGACAAGATGCGAACCCAGGTCTCCCGAGTGGCGGTCCAGCGCGCTAACCACTCAACCAAACTGGCAGTTGTGCAAAAGTAGTCCTTCATCATATAAGAAGTGTAATTCTTCTTCGGTAATGTCGCCTGGACATTGCCATTAAAAATAAAATTAAGCCACGCATCTCTGCTCTCTGAGACTGGAAGAGTGTGTATCAACACATGTTGTGTAATGCAGCCAACAACGCAACATTTAACTTTAGGAGCCATTCTGCTGAGATGAACTATTCTTCTTCTTCTCCATTTGATTTATGGCGGATCGCAAACAACTGTTAGGTGCATACCGCCACCTAGTGTGCAGGCTGAGATGAACTCAGGAACCGCGTGGGTGGAGCATTACCAGGGGTTGCTAGGTGACGGGGGCGGGACAAAGGTTGGGATGGGTTGTGGCTGTGGGTTGTGGCTGCGGTTTGTGACGTAACAAACCGCAGGAAGTGCAATCGGCCCGTTTCTATCTAAGATAAATAAATATACTTATAGTAAATAAACCACTGGGTGCATTTTTTTGGCCTTAGGACTGTTTTTTTATGAAGTAAATACCCAAAGTTGAGTACAAAAACATTAAAAAGTGAATTTTGCATCTGTGGTCCCCTTTAATCAAGATGATGTCCCCTTTGTTTACGGGGAGTGGGCGGGGCTTAAAGCAGTACTGCAGCCAGCCAGTGGGGGGCGATGGCTCATGGTCGCTTCAGACTTCAGTCTTGTCTCTAGTTGCCTCTCGATGGTTCTGATGTGTGTTTGTGTTCAGGTGTTTCAGGAGCACATGTCAGGACAGGAACACCTGAGGAAACTCCAGGAGGTCACACACAACATCTGCCTGAACACACACACCCTGCTGGACAGGTAACCACACCCAGCCGTACCTCCACACCTGTACGATCCGTTCAGCGCACAAACCAGTTCAGAGCCGGTCCTGGAAGACCCGACAGGACATCTGCAGACTCATGTCCACTAGTGAGGTCCACCATGATGAGGACAGTGTGTGTGTGTGTCTACCTGCAGGGGGCGGCGGCCTCACACACAGCGTTGGTGTGACACCTGCCAGATCCACTTCAGTGGTGAGGTCATCAGCCATCGACGCACAGAACAGCACAAGGTGAGACGCCGAGGACGTCCCTGAGGAGACGCCGAGTCCAGGTGATGGACACTGACTCTCTCTGTGTGTGTGTGTGTGTTCCAGGTGTGTAAACAGGTGGGTCGGCCCTTCTGTTCGGTGTGTCAACGACACTTCAGGACGCCCAGGAAGTTTGTGGAGCACATGAAGTCTGCAGATCACAAAGAACAGGTGCACTGCACACACACAGACACACACACAGAGACACGCAACACATAGAGACACACACAGACACACACAAAGAGACACACACACAGACACACACAACACATAGAGACACACAGACACACACAACACATAGACACACACAGACACACACAACACATAGAGACACACACAGACACACACAACACATAGACACACACAGACACACACAACACATAGACACACACAGACACACACAACACATAGAGACACACACAGACACACACAACACATAGACACACACAGACACACACAACACATAGACACACACAGACACACACAACACATAGAGACACACACAGACACACACAACACATAGACACACACAGACACACACAACACATAGACACACACAGACACACACAACACATAGAGACACACACAGACACACACAACACATAGACACACACAGACACACACAACACATAGACACACACAGACACACACAACACATAGAGACACACACAGACACACACAACACATAGACACACACAGACACACACAACACATAGACACACACAGACACACACAACACATAGAGACACACACAGACACACACAACACATAGACACACACAGACACACACAACACATAGACACACACAGACACACACAACACATAGAGACACACACAGACACACACAACACATAGAGACACACACAGAGACACACACAGACACACACACAGACACACACAACACATAGAGACACACACAGACACACACAACACATAGAGACACACACAGACACACACAACACATAGAGACACACACAGACACACACAGAGACACACACAAGCCGTTTTCACACTGCACAGCCCTCCCCGGCCCCCCCTGCTTCTAACCCGGGTTCTTGTTGTTCACATTTGCCCTCTCGGGTCGGCGTCCGCCCTCGTTATGGAACCCACCGACGGAGGTTCTGATCGGGCCGAGCTCCCGGGCCCAGTTCGACGTCATGTACTGCTCATCATTTGATTTGTTGTTTGTAGCAGGGGCTGCTGCGTGTTGAGTCATCAACTCGTTCTAACAACAACCTCAGCGCGAGATGAATCTCATTAAAATTTAACTACAGAAACACATAAAAACATTTGTTAGCTGAATATATATATATTAGTGTTTCTGAGTTTAATGTTTGTTAATAACTGATTACAAATCAGCTTATGTAGGAGTTTGTGTTATGCCTGTGCTTAACACAAACTCCTTTTTTTTTTTATCCAATAAAAGACAAACGTAAAATAAGTTCAACCGAGTGAGGATCGAACCCGAGTTGAGAAAAGGCTCTGAGCGGCGACCCGACGCTCTACCACTGAACCACCGGGTACGTTGCACTTTGTAGTTCCACTTTTCCTTTTAACGGATCGCCCCTCAGAAAATCCTGGCTACGCCCACGTAAAATAAGCTGATTTGTAATCAGTTATTAACAAACATTAAACTCAGAAACACTAATATATATATTCAGCTAACAAATATTTTTTAGCGGCGTCTCCATCCCTTCTCTTTCCACCTCTCTTAACACACACCAAGTGCGCACACAAGAACGCCCCACCCACTTCAAGGCGGCTCTCCGCACAATGCGAAATGAGCGGGGGCGGGCCAGGCTGGGCCGGGGAGGGCTGTGCAGTGCGAAAACGGCTACAGACACACACACAGAGACACACATACAGAGACACACAGAGACACACAGAGACACACACACAGAGACACACAGACACACACACACAGAGACACACAGAGACACACACACAGAGACACACAGAGACACACAGAGACACTGTTTTATGAAATATTATTTTACAAATATTTTATGAATTTTTATTCATAAATGTTTTATGAAATATTATTTATGCAGGATCGAGAGAGATCGGCAATTATCCTCAAAAGAATATCACAGCTCAAGAGACTTTACACTGGAAACTATTTTATGTTTAAAAACAAATGTTCTTTATTTTAACCATTAAATAGAAAACAAACCAGAAAACAAACAAGTAACATACATACATACATACATACAAGTATTAATGCATAAACAGATACTCTTACCGTTTGACATCAAAGTGAGAGAGCCGTTCGTCAATCACAGGCAGAGCGAGCATTAAAACAATCCGGGCGATTGCACATCCCCGTCCGACTCTAACTAACTCTGGGAGCTCAGCTCGTTTCTTTTTATTCCTTTAGACAAGAATCACTTGCGAAACAGAGTTGGCCGGGTTCTTTCCACAAGTAATACTTTATCCAAAGCAACAAAGTTCCAGAGATGCCTATGTGATGAACTCAGGAGATGAAACTGACTGTTCCTATGATGGAATCAGCCCAGTTTCAACTTCTCATAACAAAATTCCAAAGATGCCTATAGTGATGAATAACAAAATTCCAAAGATGCCTATAGTGAGGAATAACAAAATTCCAAAGATGACATAGTGATGAAATTAGGAGTTGAAACTGACTGTTTCTGTATCAGCCCAGTTTCAACTTCTTATCTCACAACCAGTGACAAGACTGGAAAATTACACACAATGTTTCAGACTTTCTTAGTTACATATAATGTCTGAATGTTTCAGACTTTCTTGGACTGATCAGAGAACAAACTTATTTATTCATTATTCATTCCACCTTCTGGTCTCTGATCAGTTCTACAACCCAAAAAACAAACAAACAAACAAAAAACAACAATCTTAAATCAAACGAGCGTCAGAAATGTTCCACAATCTTCTTCACCCATGGTTATGAGTGGTTACCATTCTCTGGAATGTCATGTCCGTTGAAACACTTCCTGCATGCGTAGAAAGTACAATGACTGCTCACACTTGCCATTACGCATGACTGATTCGTAGGACGTCCAAAGTTATCTTGTTTCATGACACAGTTCTTCTGTTTTCATAGTAGTCGGCAAGGCCCCCTTTTTCTCCTCCAGGACACATTCCGGTGTTGCGGAGGAGAGGTCGCCTAGCAATACCCTGGTACCGATGACAAAGAACGTGATAACCCATGAGATACCACCTTCATGGCACTCTCTGGGTTTGGCCATGTCGTCCTCTGCAGCACCATGGCACCGACGACAAACAACGTGATAACCCATGAGATTCCACCCTCATGGCACTTTCCAGGTTTGGCCATGCCGTCCTCTGCAGCACCATGGCACTGACGACAAACAACGTGATAACCCATGAGATTCCACCCTCATGGCACTTTCCAGGTTTGGCCATGCCGTCCTCTGCGCGCTTCTGATCCTCCCACCAGCAGATGCCAAGAAAACACCAAGCTGTGAAGAAACACAATGCTATAACATAGAATGACAAGGATTAGTTCTTTCATAGATAAAAGGTTTCATTTTTACTTTCCCCACCAAAACTGATCTGACCTGTAGGGGTCTCTCTACCCCAAACTCAAAATTTCCCTGTTTTAAATGGAGTGTCATACCTGCTATGCAGGTCTGACAGATCAGGGTACAGCTGTGACGTTCTGTTTTTCACCTTTTTTTTTCCTTTTTCTGTTTCACAACGCGCATTCTTACTGCTTCATTGTTCTCTGAAGACTCGGAGTCAGAGGACTTTCTGTTTTTCTCCCTTCTTTTTCCCTTTTCCTGTTTCACAACTCGCATCCTCACTGCTTCATTGTCCTCTGAAAACTCAGAATCAGAGGAGACCTTTGCCACTCTGGTGGTCTTGTTTTTGTTCCTGACCATCTGTTCAGGTTTAAACGGAGGTGCAGAAGGAACAATAGGACTTTGAAGCACATCCCTCAATGCCTGGGTCAAATGTTCAACTTTAAATCTGGCACACCGGACTTTTAATGCCTCTTCCTGGCATCGTTCTCTCAACTGTTCTGTTGGTAATCCGTCAATCTCAGATAATGGGACCCCGGACTGTATCAAGGCTTTCCATAAAGCAGAACGAGTTGGTCCCTGTGCATTACTTCGAGCATCCCTTTCTGGCCCATGACCCACATGTTGAAAACTATTTTCCTGGTTTTCTACTCTTTCTGTACTCCAATCTCCCAATGTTCCTAACTCCATGATTCGACTACGAATCTCAGACATAGAAACCTCTGTTGCACCAAGCATTACTGTCAAGATTGCGGCGCGATAGTGTACAGGGGCTGTCCTTATCAGCTGATCCCTCACAGCCTTTGGAATAGGTAACAGCTGGTACTGATCCACAGCAGCAACAGTTAAAGCATCCCTTACACACAATCGAACCAATCTCTGTACACACTCCCGAAGCGTGACCCACTGTCCTGTTATCTCTGGCCAGTCAGTGAAAGCTGGATAAACCTGGTGAACAGCCTCAGCATAAACATCAAATAGAGATCTAGAATACTTCCCTAAATCTCTCACTTCTCTGCGGAAATCAGCATTCACTGTGGTTTCTGTGGACAACCCAGCAAATGACAGCCCATCCCGAGCATCTATGTCAATCTGAGCTGCTCCTTCTTCAGCTAATCTTGATAACCACACATCTGTATGTTCTCCTGGCTGCTGACGGAGCCTCTTGGACAAGTAAGCTACCTCCTCCTGAGTGTAATCTTCAGTTATCATTCTAAGCTCAGGCTGCGGTTGATCCTGTGGAACAGCATCCATAACTTGTACACCATTCTCATAAACAAAGTGACCATCTGCGTCTACTCTTGCTTGTAAAACATCTGGTCTCACTATCTGTTCCTGCCTCCTTCGTTGCACCGGCTTTACACTTTTGCTGCGGGATAAGGGGCGTAATGAGGTAGTGGACTCTTCCTCTTCTTCATCACTTAAATTATCTCCCCACAAATTTCCGTTCCAGTTAGAGGGATTCCAACCCGTACCTAACCCAGCTACAAAAGCCCGTACTCTTTTGGGTGATACAGACCGTTTCGTCTTCCTCTTTTTTTCTCTTTTTAACATGGACACCTGAGCCACTGCTTCCTCAGCAATCCGGGCCATATTTTCTAGCTGTGTAGTTAACAACTGCACATGCTGACGCTGTAATGAAGAGGTCAACTCGGCTTCTTCAAGTGCCTTTTTCTGTTTCAAACTTACTTCATTCTGCCTCTTCCAGGCAGTGGCACAAACCCACAAACGCCGTTGCAGTCCGTCTATTGGCGTTTTTATTTTCACGTCTACTGCTCGTAGAACTTCTAGCAAAGTCTCAGGGTCTCCATCTCGTAGAGACCCCTCCCAAGACTCGCAACGTCCTGCTCCATCTCTCAGGCACAATGCTATGGACTGATAACAGGGTATTTCCCATCCTGGTAGTATTTCAGTCCTGTCCTGTCTCTCATCTCCCTTTGCTGATTTTCTCTTGAACATTCTTTTGAGCATTATGTAGTCTCTCTTTTCAATCCTTCCAGCGACGCCAAAATGTTTTATGAAATATTATTTTACAAATATTTTATGAATTTTTATTCATAAATGTTTTATGAAATATTATTTATGCAGGATCGAGAGAGATCGGCAATTATCCTCAAAAGAATATCACAGCTCAAGAGACTTTACACTGGAAACTATTTTATGTTTAAAAACAAATGTTCTTTATTTTAACCATTAAATAGAAAACAAACCAGAAAACAAACAAGTAACATACATACATACATACATACAAGTATTAATGCATAAACAGATACTCTTACCGTTTGACATCAAAGTGAGAGAGCCGTTCGTCAATCACAGGCAGAGCGAGCATTAAAACAATCCGGGCGATTGCACATCCCCGTCCGACTCTAACTAACTCTGGGAGCTCAGCTCGTTTCTTTTTATTCCTTTAGACAAGAATCACTTGCGAAACAGAGTTGGCCGGGTTCTTTCCACAAGTAATACTTTATCCAAAGCAACAAAGTTCCAGAGATGCCTATGTGATGAACTCAGGAGATGAAACTGACTGTTCCTATGATGGAATCAGCCCAGTTTCAACTTCTCATAACAAAATTCCAAAGATGCCTATAGTGATGAATAACAAAATTCCAAAGATGCCTATAGTGAGGAATAACAAAATTCCAAAGATGACATAGTGATGAAATTAGGAGTTGAAACTGACTGTTTCTGTATCAGCCCAGTTTCAACTTCTTATCTCACAACCAGTGACAAGACTGGAAAATTACACACAATGATTCAGACTTTCTTAGTTACATATAATGTCTGAATGTTTCAGACTTTCTTGGACTGATCAGAGAACAAACTTATTTATTCATTATTCAGACACACACACAGAGACACACACACAGAGACACACATACAGAGACACACAGAGACACACAGAGACACACACACAGAGACACACAGAGACACACAGACACACACACA